>LQRL01078204.1:0-20882 GCA_001703475.1 Hydroides elegans | reverse complement strand
TGTTTTTGTTTGGGGGGGGGGAGTGTGTATATGTCTCATTAAGGATCTTAGTTACTTTGATAAAACGGCGTGTGAGAAAAAATGCACGTAAATTTAAGGTTGACTGCTTCCGATACGTAGTCTGCTAACATAGCCACTGTATTCGATTCGTTTTTGATTATATTTTAGATAAAACCATGATGATTCTCATTGCAGAGTTGTCTAATTGCCTTAAATACTTTTTTTCGAAATTGGAACATTGTATTCTTCAACCAAAACATCATGGAGCTTGTGCCCTAGCTAGTAGATCAATCGCGGAGAATCTTCTATTTGAGTATTTATTCTACAGCCATAATATTTAATCATACGTCACATTGAAAGCTGCTATTATATTGAGCTGTATAAAGGCTATAAGACCTTGTCATCTACTGTTTTATTGTAAAATAATAAGTGAAAGCAAAATGTAGTGCTTTCGGAAGCGTGATATTTGTTTTGAGTTGTTTGCAATGTTTTGACCTTTCAGAATTAATCAAAATCCCGTGATTCAAACGCCGCAAATATTAAAAGGATTTTCTGTGACGTCGAGCCACATTATATTGGACAGCAAATTTGTATTAGAAGAATTCTGAGAAGAGCTGGACAAAGTTCAAAGTTGTGAGAGCAGTTATAAACTTGATAACCATTTTGATAAGAAGATTCATATCCGTGTTGATATAGACTTGTATTTTTTTCCCAGTCGAGGCACAATGATTGATTTGAGAAAAACAATTATAAAATTTTGTACAATTCAAACCTCGGGGCTCATGCTCTGCATGCCGTCTATAGCCGCGTTCACACTAATAACCAATTGTAAGTAACGTTTTTTGCGTGAAAAGATGGCATGAATTGTAATGTTATTATGTAAAAAGTGGCTTTCGAGCTGTCGAATTTTGAATTTTGATTTTCGGGCTTCATTTGTTCGCATGCACGCGGATTTACGTATGTTTGGATATGTGTTCACACCCAACTAAGATGACGTTCTTTCAATAAGAATACAAATCGTACAAAAAATAGCACGTTTTATTGATAGGCGTTATCACGATAATTGTCACACAAGTCTTCTATTTATAGTTCATATCTACCGCTAACAATAAAAAGTACGGATAATCTTTCCTTCATCTCAACTTTAAAAAAAAAACGATGTCGCTCATTTGTCGTTCAAAGTGTCCATCGCTAACGCCCCCTCTGCCAAATTTAATTGCGTTCATTCAAAAATCCCGATGCCATAGACACCAGCCCGTCAAAAGTAGCACCCAACAATGAAAGGGTTGCATGCATAAAAGCCAGGCCATATTGAGCGCTTTTTCGGGCGTTTTCCCGTTACAGAGCATAGGTTCCAATGCATCCGTTAAGGGAAGCTCAACACGCTATCTTCATCTTCATTGCACTTTTAAAGCGACTCGTCGCGTTTTTAAGTTTCAAATAAATCAAACATTGGAAAATACTTTTGTTATACAGACATTGCTTCCAACGTGGCCATGCCATTAGCATAACATTATTAAAGGGTTAGAATAATGTGAATATAACATTTTGAGCTTGTTATATGACATGGTTTCTAAGTAATGTGATGCAGTTCGAATCCAAGTGCAAAAACTGATTTACATGTATGTAGCTAGAGGCGTTTAACTTCGGCCATTTAAAATCCCGGTGACATAGACACACCGCAGCCAAGAGTAGGACATCATGATAATTGACACATCATGTAACAAGCACATACAATGTAAAACCGTGGGTATCGGGAATGCTATTATGGGAGATTTGAATTATAACTGCCCTGTAATTATGTATAAAGCAATGTAATATCCTGTTATGATAAATAAATAACACATAAGAATTTTACTTATAGACCTGACAAGTTTTAACTAATGGAGTTAGCCACATTCATTAAATATATATTCTTCGAAAATTATTGAGTAAACATCTTAGGTTCTAGTCTTGACAGTGCTTTCAGGAAGCCTGTTATCATCGGTTTAATTATGTAAAGATTTCAACTACATGTATATTTTTTAATTAAATGGCTAAAACTAACGACTTAAAACCAAGGTTAATTAATAGCAATAGTTCTGTTCTACTCACCAACTTATTCTCATCGACTCAGTTAAAACATTTACCACGTTAAAACACCTTGATATATAAACGTATAAAAAAACACAAAATGAAAAAAGTAACCACGTGTAATTAAAATATGCATGGATCGAATTTCGTTTCCTGAATCCGAAACGCCGGGATGTTAATTATAAATCAAATTGTCTAGGCCTGAATAGCGGTAAACGGTCAAAAGCCCGGGGGTCTTTTAGCCCTAGAAACATGTATAGCCGTCCACTCCCTTTATATACATTCCGGTAGTTTATTTTCTAATAGACATAATCTATTTAGAATACGTCTCAGACTAGTGTTTCTTTGATGCTTTCCCTGACTTAATGTGCCATATTCATATGCATATTTGTTACGTAAAAATTAAGTTTAATTCAAAAGAACACATATCCATTCCCTCTTTTGCTTTGTGCAGTTTATTTATGATATTATTAAGATTAGATTGCCTTTTAAGACCTATACCCAACGTCTCTAGGTTAGCATATTTTATACCCCCACCCCTCCATCCCCCATACCCCTCCCAACCGTTACCCCATCTAATTATAAACGCTCATGCGTATGTACACATCATATATTTAATATTAAACCTATATATCTTATATCTGTCTGTTGCTCATATACTGTCCCTCTCTTCCAATATTGCCTCGTTTTCGATTTCGCATTGCACGGAAGTGAGCCTGTTAGGAAGGGCATCCAACGACACATTTTTCAAATAAAAGTTGTTCAATTTCTGAACAAATTCTGCAAATACAAATACAGTACAATTTTTAAAAGTGAGTTTACTTTTTTAGGCTTTTTTTTCATTTTCTAGGTTTTCTAATGTGTATATAATGATTGCCAATGACTTATAACACAAATAAACAAATCATTAAAAAGTTGTTCCTCTAATCTCAAAGCTAGATAGTATACAGTAGAACTTCTTAAAACCGAAAACCTCCAGGCCGGCCAAAACTATAAAAACACTTATATAGACTTGGATCTCTAACATGTGAACGGTTTAAGTAATAATTCGGCTTCACCATGTTCGGTATAACGATGGTCCATTGTACTATAAATTGTCCAAGCCAGCTGGACTTTGCTGATGAACACCTTTATATGAGGAACTGCTCACGAGGTTCTTTTCAGCAACTAAAACCCCATCTGTCTTCCCCAGCCCTCTCACCGTAGGAAGTCTCCCCCTTTCCATACACCCACTATATTCCAGCTTCTCAATTACAGTGTGTATTGTATGACTGCTGACAGTCAGCTTTTAATCTGTATAAAATCGAGTGACCGACCCCTCCTACCTAATGCATAAATAACCAGGAAAATAATCAGGAGCCGCCGAATTATAGAGGAGATAACATCAGATTAAAAGGAAAAGTCATCATTAAATTATTGATGATATTTTTTCGTGAAAAAACAATATGAAATTATAATACGGATTAAAAGCTAGAAAATATTTTACAATTTAACATTATTAATTTCTTCTAAACAAAATGTGGATTTTTGGATAAATCAAAACGGCGTCAGTAATAGTTGAAATTGTAAAGGAAAGGAACGCAAACTGGAATTTTATTACGTCGAAATATCAAGAAAGGATTAACAGTAAGTTCTAATTTTAATTTATATTGTGACGTTATTTCATAAAATGAAATATTATGTTGATAGTCATCCATTTTTAAGCTCTATATTTATAGCTCATACGTATCCTATTCGAAATTGATTTTTTCAAATAAATATTTATAGAATATACAATTCTTTTTTTGGCAATGGCACGAAAATTAGTTTGAAAACACAACCATATGTTGATTGTTTTTCATATATGTGAGAAATAACAATGTAAATAAAATTGCAATACACCTCATCTTGCAATTGAATATTTGTTAGCTTCTTGATCAATTAAAAAGAGTTTTAAAACAGTTTTAAAATGCATAATAATTAGAATAACTTGGCAATTTACCTTTTACTGAAACTATTTGAAAAAATAAATGCTTTGGGATTTTTAACATAAATATCTCAAACCAAAACATCTTGCACATGCATTTTATGTTTTCTTTAATTCGCAGAAGTAGTCTATCCTAAAAATTGATAAAAAGTTTGGCAGAAACCTAGACAATTAAGTGGATATGTCTATACAAATATATCTTCTCTAAAACGTAAAAACATTTTAGAAAAAAGGCTGTGACTTAACCGATAGACTTATCACAACTTTTTAAAGCAACAAGGGGTGATAACAAAGATTCGTATTATTCTTTGCTATTGTTATTTTCTTGTTAATAAAGATACATATTT
This sequence comes from Hydroides elegans, assembly GCA_001703475.1. Taxonomy (NCBI): domain Eukaryota; kingdom Metazoa; phylum Annelida; class Polychaeta; order Sabellida; family Serpulidae; genus Hydroides; species Hydroides elegans. Next base: position 16,496 of record LQRL01078204.1, on the reverse strand, counting down.
CCTGTAAACATTTTCGCTATTATTTTCTCTCTTTTTTTTTCATTAGGAAACCACACTATCTTCATATTATTTCATTTCCTGTAGTGTATTACCCTAATTGTGCACGAGCATGAATGGAGCAAAAATGCAATTAAGTTTTTTTGTAAAAAAAATAATAATCAAATGCTTGCATGTCGGGATACATTTCGCCTAAGATGTATGACAGATATCTATGTATTTTAAATAATGGATTGTAAACTAATTCGGCTTAAGTACTCGGTCAACTCCATGAATTAGACATCGCACAGGTGCCTCGGCTCTGATTTGAAACTGTACACTATTTTTATTAATGGACTGATCTCGCACTTTATCCTTTGCATGGCGTAAAGACATTGGCGTAATGAATATGGTGAAAACAAAATATAAATAATCATGCGTTGCTTCTTATAAACTAAAGGGACTAAATTTCCATCTTAAAAGGGTGCACTCACAATCTAATATGATCAATGACTCTATTTTTGGTGAATTTGCATACACACATATATGAAATAATCCAATCAAACCATTACCTAAAGGTTACATATCCATTTGCCTCCAACAAATGGAAGCTGGTCGCATTAAAATCTAGGAATATTTCTTGACGGACAAATAGATAAGCAGATCAAACTAGAGATTAATAGAAAAGAAAAGGGTCCATAAATATCAAACCTAGACCTAAATACGAATAACTGTTTCACCCATGAATAATGAATTTTACGGTACAAAACGGACAAAGAACATTCGTTTGATATTGAGCTACGCGAATAAAAATTTGATTTGTCTCCTAAATTTGAATAATTTAATTGTCATTGTATTTTCCATCCAGGAGATTTATTTATTAAGGTCGGTTTCATGCAACGATACTTTTTTTGCATGACAATATATCACTACAAAATAAAATTCTATATTGAAAGGGGTTGGTTAATATTACAACGTATCTACTTTTAAAAATTCAATATCGCTTTAACTCATTTCTATTTAATTCTGGCACGAACATATTTCTCTTTAAATGTGTCTGGTTTATCTTGTTGTTCTTTCTATTTTTCTAGAACCATCTTCACAAAATTAGTTTCATTGGTCAAAAAGCTGCAAATTTTATTGATCTAATGTTATAGATATATTGCTATCATTAACATAAATTTTCATACAACTAATGTTAAAAAATGTTTTTATTTTGCATATCACGGCTTAAATTAAATCTTTAGTTTATTGCTTTTTTTAATATTTAATTACTTTTTTGGAGTTTTGACTTAATAATACATTGAGCCGCGGCAATTTTCTTTTTTTTTTAAATCAATCAGTTCTAAGATATATGAGAAATACATTATAAATTTAAAAAAAAATGTTCACAATCATGATGAGTAACACATAAAACGTTTCGTTCCTCGAGAAATAGGTTATACGAGAACTTGTAATAATGAAGTTTTCTGTAATAATTACTCCATAATTATCATGATGTCAGTGTAAATATCAGGGGAAAGTTAGATAAATATTTACATGTAAAAGGAGTAATTATTTCCATCAACTAAAATAAATATGCATATGGACAGAAACATTATAAGAAACCATATCTAAGCTTCAAACCTGAACGGGAATAAGTCAATTGCAATATCGTATACCAATATGATATAAAATGATCAAATGACATGTTAACATCACAATTTTAATAGAAAAACTATAATCATAACTTAGGCATGTATCTAGGAGCATAATACGCCTACTGCGAGGAACCAAATGTTTCAATCTCGATTCGTATTACGAACCTCGAAATAAACTCTATCAATGGCTAGTTATTTGACAAATTTGGTCTCATTTGTGTTCATGCATAATATATAAAGAGTAACATTGGAGTATTGGTTCTTTCACGGAAAAATCCTAATTGTCACATATGTGCTGGTGTTTCCAATTACAGGGCTAAGCTTACCACCCCAAGGCGAAGTGAGTTATATTCTATACGAACACCTGATGTCTTTTGGTCTAGTTTGTTCACGTTTAGATATGCTTTTGTTAAGGTCGTGCTGACATTGGATTTCTTTATGAACCCAAGAGAAATGTTTTAAAATAATTAGATAAGCGCACGCATGGTGCGGATTTAAAATCCCCCACCCATGTTCTGACCATCTATAAATGTCATTTCAAACCGCGTATTTACACTCTACGAACAACTCCTAACACCTTATTTAGCATCTTTGGCTCATTGTTTTTGGATCTGCGTATGGTTTAGTTACATATGCTTTTGTTATAATGTCAAATGATGATGATCGAGCAAATATGTGAAGCGTCATTATTGAATCTTAGAATGCGTACCAACATTTCAAATGTTGCAACTACCTGGACCTTATGCAGCAAATACATGTATTTATATACCCCAGCTTGCGTTGAATTCATTTTGAATGACATAGTTCACATGATGCCTTCATTTAACCAATACTTAAAACCGCAAAGTTTTAATCAAACTTGAAATGTATATAAAGACCACATCCCCGATCCCACACTTTTTGCTGATGACATTTTCATAAACTAAAATATAAGAAAAAAATAAAACAATTTCAAAACCTGGTTCACTGGCTTAGCCAGGGTATTATGTTTCCAAGAACTGATACCTGGCATTTGTGTTCCTTTCACATTTTTGTTTGCTCATTTTTAATTAATTGTCATTTAACGTACAAATTATTATTTCACAAAAACATGTGATTACATCTAATCTTGAGAAAAATGACTAGCTGATAAGCTTTCAAAGCAAGATAAAAAGTTTTAAACTGATTCATAATTACTATTTTTATTAAAACTGTATTTAATTCGTAAAACAATTTGTAAGAAAAATACTAATTAAAAAAAACAAACATTTTTCCAGTAAAAAACATTACAGATTGTGCTGTTTTCGAAAGGATTTGTGTACGAGAGAACTTAGAATTATTATTACACATCAACATGATTTGTTTCGCCCGATGCTATATTGTGCGAAAACAAGATAGCATTTTTTCTAGTTCCGAAACATACAATTATTTGGTCATAAACTCTACAAAACAAAAGTGATAATGTTAAAAAATATAGTATTCTTTCCATATAGAGGTTTTATCAAATGTTCATTATGTTTGGTCACACCTCCTAACCTTTTAACTCATAACCCAGAAACCCTTTCTACTCATTTTCATTTATCTAACTGCAGTTAAGTAAATAATGATTTACTATCGCGTGACATAGACCGTAACACTTGCTCACCAAAGGTGAAGACAGAACTGTGTATGGGCACCACCTCAATATAAAACATCGTTTAATATTAATAAGGGATTCATAACCATGGCAAAGGAACGCTTTTTATCTTGAATAGCTAATGGTTGAGATCGCCATTTCACACTCTTGCCCTATTGTCGGGCTTTCTCCATATGCATGATAAAAATTGAAAGTATCTTTTTTTTATATTGAGAGTAAATGGTAAAACAATTATCTATTGTTGAAAACGGAATTGTTAAAGGTACACCCGATTGTAATTTCTAAATAAAAACGTTTTTGAATTTGTATTCACTTAATTATATAAAGAATATCAAGCACGGCAATCAAAAGCACATTGACTATATTAAATATCTTGAAATATTAACTATACGTTGCTTAGTGTTAGGACTTTATTTCATAATCTTAAATAGAACATTAAAAACATCATTCTATACCATGACAAAATGAAGCACAAGAAATATAATTACAAATAAATCAACCATTTCGTAAAATATTATTTCACCGGGTGTTTTCCTATCGTTTTCACTTGATTTATGCGCAAGGTAGTTTGCCTTTTCACTCCACCGGAAGTTGGCTGGATCGAGCCTCATTATGGGCCAGCAGAGAGGGACCTTCAGTCACGCGATGCGCGTTTATTCATTAGTTTTTATTCGCGGATAAAAAATGTGAAAAAAAAAAGAAATTCATGTTCATCTTCATTCTCCGCTGAAAGGGGACATTTGCACTGAAAGCATATTCGATATTGTTTGTGTGGGATGCTTCGAGAAAATTGTACTTGTGCGGTCAACATTGTGAATTTCTCTGAAACCATTTGACAAAACATAAACTGATTCTCTTAGCAACGCTTAGAAACCATATGTGCTCTGTAATTGTCTGGACGTTTTAATGAGTTTCAATGTCTACAAGCATAGATCTTGTCTTATTCATCTCTTTGACATTTCAATGTGTTTCTTGTTTTCAATATAGTGATGATAATAGTAACGATATCAGGTTCGAAAAGATATTACACGACTGTCTTTCTACACAGGACATTTCGTCTAAACGAGACGGTTCGACCTTGCTAGGTTTCCGAACTAGACAGGTTCGAAAATTTAATATAACAATGAATAAAAATGAAAACGCAACTTGGGCGTATACTGTCCGGTTGTTGATAGTTTCCGGTCTATCAAGGTTTCCGAATCCAAGGTTTCACTGCATTGTCTTTGAATCCCTCCTTTTTGCCTTTTCTACAGCTAAGATTTGTAGTCTGCTGTTTTTGGTTAAAGAATCATGTATTTTCTCTTATCTTGATTTCTATCTTCTTAAAACCCTTCATTCATGCATTTATATACTCCCACAAGCTTTATCATCCACGGCTTAAAGTCATTGCATTTGTTTTTCTCGGGAAATCAACTGTTTTTATTTCCCCCATTGTTTTTTATTCCGGAAGTCGGTTAATGAGGAATATATCACTGTCTGATTTGATCCCAACGCTCGCAGCTTTATTAATTACGGCTTTTCATTATAGTTTCGTTGTTGTTTTATTTCTATGAAAATCCTAATTAGTCCCAATACGTTGGCACCTACTTTTGTTTTAAAAAATTAGATGCTAAAACCCACGTCTCCAAAGCATTGCACTGAACGAGAGATATATGTAGTGTATCTAAATTGTATGCAATTATTGAGAAAACAATTACGAAAATAGGGATATAGTCTTCTAATAATTTGAATCATGTTAATTCAACACTTTTTGTGCAAAATACTAAAATCTCAAACATCCAAGGTATTGCGCTGAAAAGAGGCATCAATAACGGTAATTAAATGACTGTATTATTGAGAATAGGTCACTCGTCCATTGAGTTTTGTTTTTGAAACACTGACATGGGAGTTATGACATAAAATTAGTAAGAATAGCAAACAGACTTATTTTGTGGAAATACTGAAATAGGAGTTAATTCGGATTCTACTCCCTTGGTACAAACGACCATCAGGCTGCGTTAGCGTCTCTGCTCCTCCGGGTTAAATAGGCCTCATATGCCGCGTATTGTTTTCACCTCCTGAAATTGAATAGAGATGTTTAGATGATGGGTATTGTTTAGAGCACAACAGGTCGTAATGAAGTGAGCTTAAACACGCTATTTATTCGCATCATTGTTTATCCCAGTGTGGTCTCTTTGTATTTGTGGAAAGACCTAGGGAATCAGGGAAGAATGGAAAATCCTATGCATCATGACCAGTGGGTCATTCAATAGGGAATTTCCTTAATGAAGTATTTCACACCTTCTTGTTAGGGTAAATTTCATGTTGTTTTTTACTTGTAATGTAATCATCAACATTGAAGTAGGTTTGGTAATGATTCTCATATTGACGTTTTTGCCGTAATATTGAACAAAATATGTTAACTTATGATTCATCTAAAAATCTATTCTTGGCGTATCAATGGAACAGTTATGACTGTTGTTATTTTGAGATCACATGTATATGTGGCAGCGAAACTTTAATTTAAGCGAAACTATAGTTTCGCTAGCGAAAGATTAATTTCTCAGGTGATGTTAGAAAAGATGTCTATTTAAGATTCTTTAACAGTCATAACTTATGATTTTGTCTTATATGATTATTTTTCATGTATCTTTTGATCCATTTAAGTGTATTAGTGACATAAAGCCCACTACCCGAGAGGATTATCTGTGAGTTGAGTCATGAACTTAACTCAGGGAAAATCGGCTTATTTCAATTGCATCATTGAGTAGATCTCCATAAAAAGCTTTTGATTGATGGGTTAGATAACCAAGTACTATGTTGCTATACATATGTATAAGATAAAATGTAATAAAATGCCTTATATATCAATTTACGACAAAGAATACTTACAAAATCCGAAAAATTAATCTTTCGCTAGCGAAATTAAAGTTTCGCTGAAAATTAAAGTTTCGCTGCGACATATACACATGTAATAGCCTTCAGACAAAGTAAACGCAATATCAAATCTGATACTGTTAAGATGGACAGCTTTAGCCATCTCCTCCCTACAATGCCTTTTAAAAATAACAGTGTTTCCATTAGGCCACAAACCTTAGATGATGGAGGGTGTGTCATTATACTCGCCAAGAGATGAAACTTGAAATCCTTGCATCCTATGACACATGTAAAGGCCAATGCGTTGCAAAAGGTTTGCTCATCAATCTTAGAAAAAAATAAAGAGACGATATTAAATGACATAACGGACCAGATAATGCCATATAGCATGTTTATATAATGTCCCTGATATATAATTACTTGATAAGCACCCTTAAAAATGAAATAGAGGTGTTTGTTTTTGAATTTCATGTGAGTTGATTTTAAAAAATAAACAGATAGCCCTATATTTCAAGGAGCGTATTTCTTAACAAAATATACGGTTATGTTACGGAATGATTTATGAATACAGCTCCACTTGCTCGCTTCCAGAGCAGGTTGAATAAGGGTAATAGACTATGAGAGAAAAAGGGCAAATGAGATAAGTTTCTTATGAAATTGGTGAAATTCGAAACCTAAGAGGAGTTCTATGCCCACAATGTGTTGCTACCACAATATACACGTTACTACTCTTCAAGGGTAACCACCCGATGAGTCAAAAATGAGAAACAAAAATAGTCCGATAATGCGAAATAATCTTCCATTTCTATATATACTGTAACTCAAATAAAGGGATTAGTATCTGGGTTTGTTATATGAATTTAAATGTAATAACAAATATATGTTTGATTTATTATGCTAGAACTAAAAGGCTGTATAAGTTTAATACGAGTGTTTTTCACATTTTGCGGATGACACAATATTCAAGTTGAATTTACTTTGATCGGGACAGTTCGCAAGGTGTCTTTTGATGCAATGATATCATTGAAAGCTGATTCCAATTACTTCATTCGCTTTCAACCAGTCAATCCCTGTTTGCCTGCTTTTCTATTATTAGACATGAGGTATATTAAAGGAATATTTCATGACTTTGTCGTATATGACCTTTTAGAATTGTTATTCTTCGCTTGTTTTTCATTATAGACTTATGTTTGTACTTTGACATAATTGTCGAGAAAACGTTTATAATAAAAGTCAAACAGTAAAAAGCATTTTCACGATGCACTACAAGCAATAAAGAATACATCAGAAAGATTGATAATTGTTTTGGCGAAATGTTAAAAAAACACTGTAGCACATAATTTTCATATACGCAATTGAAATAAATCCTGCTCTTTCAAAGCGTGATCCATATAAACATTTTTGATTCCTCGTTAAGTTGCTGACAACGACGTTCAAGAAACCATACCTTAATGCCCAAGAATTTCTAAGGCAACTTTACTGAGTACACATTCTAGGAACTGGTCTCACTTCAAGATGTCACCAGATAGACTCTACGTACATCCGTTAACAGTACGAATTGACCACTTTTCAATTAGGCAGTCCCAAGGACCAGAAGTCTAAGTGGTTTCAAATGACAATAAGGTTGATTCTTATACCAATGCCAAGAAAATGGTAAAGAATATGGGTATGGCCTCATTTGAAGCTTTTTTATTGATTTTTTTCTCTAACAAACCCTGTCTCTCAATGTATTTCTTATGGAAACCGAAAACATGCTTGTAGAAAATGCATCGGGCGTTGTTTTTTTTAGTTTCCCATAAGGCATACATTGGATGACAGGTTTTGTTATGAACAAAAATAGAAAAATCTTCCAATGTCACCAGGCCCTAGTTTGTCTGATTACAGGAAATCAAGCAATCTATTTGCACTGTGTGAGTTTGAAAACAACGTGTTGGTTTCTTGGACAACAACTTGTCATATCAAAACCAATGACAGTGTCAAACTGCAGTGTGACAGTGTGAGAATTATTTTTTCGGAGAAAAGTGTCCCCCGAAATAAGGATTTACTGATCCATATATAATATTCTTTTTTTGCTTCTTTCCATGCTACGATATATCATAGAACCCAGTGACTGACATTGAACTAGTTCATTTCAAAAGTTTTCTTTGACGCGTTTGCGTTTTATCGTTTACGAGTTTAGGCGTTTATTTGTTAAGTTGTTTAGGTGTTTAACCGTTTATCCGTGTATGTGTTTTGTCGTTTAGCCGTGTGGGAAGTTTCTTTTACGTGTTAGATTTGTATCGCTCTAGCCGTTCGAGTTGTTAGTTTAAAACAAAAACATTTTAACTGTATATGCGAAATGAGCCAAACGTTTATTAGTGCATCTCGGTATATCATCAGAATAGATTGAGTTAATAGACGTTCGAGATATAAACAGGAATTAAGATGCCTTGTGTTTGGTCCAAGATCCGTAACAACATGTCTTGATTAGTTAAACTTTATAGTGTTTATAACCTTAATGAATACTCATAACAAGTTATGTTACATAGGTCTGCATAAGGATAAATTGCAGTACTGGATATTTCATCAGATTGTTATTTTTGCTTATCATGATCGTCATGATACACGTGATTAGCGACTAAAAACACCCAAAGAAGCTCCTTTAGGTTTAAAAGGTTAGTCACGGTTTTGACTTTCCTAATAGGTATACATTGAAAAACTTGTTTGTTAGTGCAAAACTTATGCAAATATGTAAATCACACCGAGGGATAGTTATGATACATATGATCTTTCATTTTGTCAACTAGAATTCCAATATTGAGTGATTAATTAAAGTTGCAAAATAAAAAATGACGTACTAATATAAGATCTACATCAAGCCGCACGATTAAAAAGATTGAAACAACAATACTAGAATGCTTTAGTAGTACTTATTATAAAACAAATAATATATTCATGCAAAGTTCGTCATATATCTAAGGCCGCGTTCATCAGCTCCGAAAAATGTTCAAGACACAAGTTATGCACTTCAAACTGAAATAGAAACATAGCAGTTTATCCCAACTATTCACACTAAAAGCGCGTAATATTTTGCGCTTTTATTACGGGTGAACGCGGTTTAATGCTGCTCGATAGAAAAAAAACGTTCTCTTTGGAATCCGATGCTACGTTCTTTTAAACGGATACGTTCAAACACTTCCGCGTGTTAACTGGAACTAAAGCGTTGAAGTCACGCGATGCTTAGAGAAAGAGGGTTTTTTTCGGGAACAATTTGTTGATCAAAGAATAGAATCTATGCGCCTTTGGTTGATATGTGTTATTTCAACGTGGTTATCTCTGTAACGAAACCAAGTATTCCTGATAGTGAATTACGAAGCTTGTATATGACGCATAGGATAAAGTAGGAGATCAGTCCATTAATTAAAGTATTGCACAGTTCCGATGCGCAGCCGAGGCACCTGTCAAATGTTTCAATTAATTCCGGAGTTTGCCGAATATTTAAGACGACAGTCACTTAGTTTGCAGTCCATTATCAAAAATAATGGACTGTTAACTAAACTTAAAAATATAACATTTTAATGAAGATTCCGATCCTAGTATTCTAATGATTATTATCAATAATAGCTATGCATCCTATAGTCGTGTTATATAGCGAATTTTAATAAAGCATTGTGTCGCATGTAAGCCTTCCGTTTATCGGTAATAACGGGCATATTTTCCTCGAACAGTTTACATTTACACACGACCCCACCTGATGCTCTGGTGTTTAAATCAACCTTATTTGTTGTTTTCTTCCGGCTATTTGACCTTAGTATTGTATGGTACCATGTATGGTATGGTATCAATTTCAACTTTCAGTTTCGCTGTTTGGTGAAAAATTTATTTGTTTTTAGAATAGCAAAATAAGGTCCTGGTCATTTTGTAAACTTCATGGAGCTGTGTAATTTAATAAAGCACATTTACAACTGTTTGCTCATTCTTTATCGTAAATCTGATATCCACCCAAACGTTTACGGCCAAAAGGTTGCTGTCACTTTTGGAAACTTAATGGAAAAATGGGAAACTGTGTTGTTTGACATTTTTACCCGTATTTGGAAACGCTATGAAGCGTCATGACGCTTCAAGGATTACCCTCTGTAAGGGATATATTTAACTGTGACAAAAACGTCTTTTTTAATGAAAAATAAGCTCATAAAGCTTCCAACGTGGCCAAGCCCTAACATAGATCATTTAAGATGTTCGTTAGCACAATCCAAGATTCTGCATATCATCGTTGTAAACATGTTTTGAATGCTTTGCTTTGTTTTATTTCCGGTTGTTCATGATTATTAACGCCGGTTTTCATGTTCTTGGGAAATGTCCTGTTTTTCTAAGTGATATATTGCCAGCTCACATGCAAGCTTATTAAACTAGAGATGCCATCGACCAACGATGACCGAAGATTTTTTTGTCGCTTGCAATATGTTGAAAAATATTTTGAGATATCAACATGAATAAATGTATTGTGCCCGATGACTGTCTGATGTGGAACTCATATGTAACTTTGAATGTCCCATGGCTCTATTGTTCTCTCGATGGAAATATAACGAATAACTAGCTGGCCCACTTAATCCATTCGTATGCAACACTGTTTTCAGTGGGAATATTTTGCCTAAAAGTATATACCCCACTGTTGAAATCAATGCATTGAATTTAAAGGCATTTCGAGAACAATAGAGCCTTGAGACATATTCGATACCTAACACTTTCTCGCGGACATGACAAAAATCTCTCGGCTCCGCCTCGCGATTTTTGTCATGTCCACTCAAAAGTGTTAGGTATCCTATATTTACCACGGCGGTTTGAATTGGTTCTCCGATAATTGTGTGTTTTTTTTTTTTTTACAAATACCAATTAAGCGATCATTTGCGCTGTTAGTTTGTATATTTACATTAGCATATAAGAATGAGATAAGAAGAGGGCACTCAACGATTTATTTAAAATTACTGATCTAAATCTATTTATTGTTTAGCGGAAGATCATCAGATATCTTTTAATTAAGCTTAATACGCTGATTTGCATCAAAGTGTTTTTTTTTTCTGAAGTGGCAGGCATGAAACCCAAAAAGATAGCTACTGCAAGCAAATATGCAATCTCCTACCAAAATAAAGATTTCAAAAATAGAACAAGTACAAAGTATGTATTATGTTGTTCCCTTACAGATTAGTTAACAGGGACTAAATTAAGATGTATCTACATTTGTTGGTATATTCAAAAACATAATCCTAGAGTAAAATAGTCGTTTCGAAAAAAAATCTTTGTTCTGTTCGGGAAAAGTTGCAAGCAAGGAAGAGCGGCTGCAAGAAAAAAAAACATTCACCCGAATAAAACCGTTGAGTACCCTCGTAAGAATGGGTTGCCTCCTATGGACAATAAATTGAGATTAGTCAATTTCTGCAATCGATCCATATCACTAAAGTTTCTCAAACATTCACGTATGGATTATTAGGAACATGCAGACATCAGTTGCATTGCAATTAAGATATTTAATTCTTGTCTGATTCTCATTTTGCTTATCGGCTTGGGGATTCATCATAATTATGTACTGCGTAATTGCCTCACCCAATACGCAGTTGTTCGCCTACAAGCTCTGCGTTGTATTGTTTTATCATTGAGTTGGAAAACCAAGAGCAGACATGTAAAATTGACCAAAATGTCCCGTTTGGTCCTTTATTATTTAATAAACTGTATTCATGTAAACCGTTATATAACGTTTGAGGACAACATTTAATCGGTTAAATGATAACTACCAAGTTATAAAACTTGATGTCAAGTTCACCCATTTTATCAACTCCAAATTATTTTGTTTTCATTATACAATTGAACTTTTGCATTTATTCCACACTATTCATCCAGTTTTTATGTTACGTCATAGTTTTACTCCCATATTTTGCTGTGGTTTTAGCGATCGAAATTCAATTTTCCTAGTAAAATGTCTGGCAAAAAGGAAGTCCCTATCCTTTACGCTTCTCCGATTTGATTAAACAGTCCTTTTAAGTATGTTTTAAGCAAATTGTTATTCAATTCTTCTGTTTAGAAGTGATTGATGCTCATTTCAAAATGTCGAATTTCACTGCTAATAGAATCGTTTCGTGTTGTATGTTGTAGGTGGAATTTCCTATCAGAATATTTTTTTTTAATCTACACGTTTGTGGACGGGTTCAATTGCAAAGTGAGGATATTTCAAGTTATATGTAGGCAAGGCATGTTTACGGGATTTCTTAAAACAACTATAGTGCTCACTTTACTAAAAAATGGTCGAGTTATGAATATATGTGCCTGTTTCCCGTTTTAAAACTCAAAATATGTCACCATTTTCATTGACAAATTTATATTTGATCCGTACTCCAAACTAAAATCCATAGTAAACCACATAAAATGAGTTCAAAGAGCTCGTCAATCATTTTGTCAGACTCATTTATCTCGCGTAAAGGTCTTGTAATGGGCTGCATATCCATGTGCGTATTTGCCGTTATTATGGACGGATGTGGGTTATGATTAGTTTTAATCAAGTGATATAAAGGACTATATTACCCAAACTAATTTCAAAGAGTCTTTGGTCTAATTAGATCCCGGGGGTTCATTGAAAATTCATGGAAGTTTGTGATATGTGTATTTCTGAGTATTTATTTCAAAGCACGTTTGTTTACTTTATTCTAGTGGGAAAAAAGTCATAGGAAAATGTATACAACGTACATGTAAGGTCACTGCTCTTTTATAAAATTATAATTTAAAACTGACTAAAATTAATTAACTCTCTGTATGTTCATTAGGAAAACTAACTCTAGTGAACTTACTTGTTCTGGAAAGTTAAATGCCTATTTTTCATCTGGAGACAATACCACAATAAAAAAATAATATTTGAGCTTTATTTGTTCAAATATTTTGATTATGGTTTATAATACAAAATACTGTGGTGCACTCTAGATATGAGAATTCAATCCTGTTTTGACAATGATTGAACACTTAAAAATATTCAGAGGACTTAATTGATTTAATTTATAATATACTTAACATAATTGATCAATAACGCCATCATGTCTTCTCTCATTTTGCAGATTTTTTAACAACATATGAAAATTAGGCATTACTAAAAACAATATATAAACTTTCACGATGGCCTATACAAATCTTTCGCAATAAAACGAAAATATTTTGCGAAAAAAACTTGCCACAAAAAAAAAAACCCGTTTTTCATGAAAAAGTGTGTTTTCGACGTCATAAAGCGATATTATCATAATGAAACCCCTTTTGTGATCGGTTTTCCCCTGGCGGTATAACGATGGGGTCTGATCTAGATAAACTCAGGAGGCCCTTTAGAAACTCCCCTATAGAAAACTCACAAATATTCACCCATCAAATGGTTCTTCAAAAAGACGCTTATCTAATTCCAAGCATTTGCAGGCATTCAGGGCCCCTTTCCATGATTTAATAGATTGATTTCACAATTTCATTTATTTTGCGCAATTCCATTTACTTCTAGCAGGCAGCGGCGATTGCATAAGGCTGCTCCATCTGTTAGTTAATACGGTAACGTTGATATTGTGCTATCGGGTGCGGATCAAGAAAAATATGAACCGAGGGCTAAATATGTGTAAAATATAGGGGCCCAATGCAATGGGGGAGGCCAACGTATACTTGTATTACGTATAAGAACCTGGCCACGTGGGGGAACTTTTCTAGCTTTTCCTCTAACACGGTTTTCAATGTATCGTAGAAAACCTTGAAAAAAAACGTCAAGGTTTTATCAAACGCAAGTAGCCTGTTTTTGTATATCATGAGCAATAAAAAAAAACAGGAATACCTAAATGGTTGGGAAAACGCTCGAACAAACACTCCGAACGGGGGCGAACGAAAACTTCCAGCCCGGGTGTCCCTCTCAGTACGTCCCTGGTTATTGGCTAGTTTTCCAATTTTTTAATCATAGATAAAACGGGATTGAATTCCCATTATCCCGAGTAAAAAAAGTATTTTTATCATGATGATGAATAAACAAAATATCTGCCGAGAACAAAAATAATATCTTTGTTCCTGTGGCTTAGTTTCACTGGACTAATTTCTCTCTCTGTTGGTATTTATGGCCAGTTATTACACTGATGAATGATATATAATCGCATTTGGTCACTCAACGCAAAGCCAGCCTATTAATATGAACCAAGTATGACCGATCACAAGGAAGGACGGCCCTAGCTCAGGCAGGAACCTAGTGTAGGTGGACTATCATTGGTACTTCCGCCTTTCAACTTGGTTTTGTTCGTATTTTTTCTTTTGCTGATTTCGCCTATATGATACTGCTCGGATCCATTATGGCGTCTGGATAATAAATTAAGCTTTTAATAATTATATACTCGATCTGTCCCTATAAGCCAATCCCACTACCATTGTTTTGGGACACATTTAGTTTGGGACAACTTTAGTTTGGGACAACTTTAGTTTAAATGCGACAAATTCGGAAAACTCTTTTTTATGTAAAATACATGTATAAACGTGAAGAAATATTTTCATAGATCTGTAGCAAAACAAGCAAGCAGTCTCAGAATTGTATCTCCATATCCACCTCAGCATATGGTCCCTTGTTATTTTTGAGTATATTTTAGTATAACTTATTGTCACTCACTAATACAAGAGTCATCGCGCCCAAAGTATGAGTGATGACAATTAGACGAACTGACCGCTGTGAAATTGCGCGATGGATTACGGAGGCGCATTATCTGTCATGAACTTGGCACCCTGTGAAATTACGGTACTCAACAGATTTTGACGTGCATTGCAGTGTTGGACCGCAATATGAAAAAGGCATCGCTTCTATTTTGAATATTTCGAGTGAAACTAGAATAAACTTTTTCGAAAAGAATAGTCGAATCTCACTTATATCACCCCTAAAACAGTTCAACAATCAGAACAATTGAGCATTCGTAGTTTTCGAAAATGCTCAAAAAGTTCATTTTTTTGTGACATTGACGTAGGCGCCTGAATCACGTATGAATCTTTGAAAAGTATGACAATTTGAACCATTCAAATCCCAAACCATGAATGACGTAACCAAACAAAAACAAAAAGATAATGTAAAAAAAAATAACTAAAAGGGTCATTCAACATTAAGTATAACAAACCGTATTAAACTTTCAACGAAAGGGCAAATTTGACATTTTTTGTCTGAGAACCTGAGAAAAAATAATCCCTTGTGTATTTACTATTACAGTTTGTAAGTTATTATTGGAAGGGATTCGTGGTAACATGTGACATTAAACTAACGCCTTTAATTGTCCTACCTGTGGTGTTATTTTACTCTCAAAGTTTAAACAGTCCTCATTTTGTTTTTCTAATGCATATAACTTAATCATTTTCCATGAGCTTCTATTCTCGATGTTTTTTTTTTCAAATATGAATAATGCAAAATTATAAACATGTACAATGCATTTAAAACAAATAAACAAACAAGGGCCATCGTTCCTGCATGCTTATAGGATAAGAATTTATATAAAACCGGATCGATCGAAATTAAATTGCAATTTGAATTTCTGATGAAACAAAGATATAACTGGTACTCGTAATGATGTGCAAACAAACCATCAATTAAGTGTAATTTGCGACACCCACGCAATGTATTGAGTGATACTGTATCTACTAAATTTCCGACCCTAGGATTCAGTGGTCAGCCCCTATCTAAAATAAATGCATGAATATGTAAAACGCCCAATTTCAAGGACACACTGTTTCGTTCCATATATGAAACGTGTAGGATACGTTAACGTGGTTTGTCAGTCCAAAGACAAATCCACACCTAAATTGCACTCCAACCTATATCCCCTCTCAGACAAAAAGGACCCATTACGGAACGCGGGCTAATCTGGCGACAATATCAAAGTGATGATGGAACTATGATGAAGTGCTCTTTCTCAGAAACAAGTGAGCTCTTAAATACTGTTAGAGGCATTTTACAAAAAAAAAATCAGACAAAAACAACTTGTTTAAGTTGTCGAAAGGGTACGTGTGACATAAACCATATTAACCAAGCCATAAACCATTTGAGCGTATGAGGTGGTGATAAAGTGGACTTTCCCAGAAACCAGTTAGAACATTGAAGATTCATTTTTAAAAGAACAATGGTATGTTTTAGTTTTTTGTCAAAGAGTAGGTGTGGCATATAACGACCAGAAACCCCGTGATAGTATGAGCTGGTGATCAATTGCCCATTCCTAGAAACAAGTAACTCTCAGGAAAATAAAGTTTTTGTTAAACATGTTTTAAGTAGACTTAACACGATGTTGCACGGAGCCCTTCAATTGTTCCAATCCCGTTCCTAATCCACCCTAAGACGTTCAAACGTTCAAGGACCTCGTTCCCTATTCTCAAATTTTACCTTAACCTCGTCCCTGATCCACCTATAG
>LQRL01078200.1:2102-16784 GCA_001703475.1 Hydroides elegans | reverse complement strand
CCCTAAAACGCGACCAGTCATTTAATTGTCGACAGGTCTATGTATCACTTATCAATTTTAATTTTAAACAATGTAAACAAGAGTATTTTGGTATGTTCTCTTTCTTCAGTGATTAAAATAAAATCAAATAACCAAAAATATATAAAAACATTTATGATACTATTTCAGGAATCCGTGCCCGAACAAGAGTATTTTGGTATGTTCTCTTTCTTCAGTGATTAAAATAAAATCAAATAACCAAAAATATATAAAAACATTTATGATACTATTTCAGGAATCCGTGCCCGAACAGACATGGGAAATGCTGAATAATTTTATAGCAGATCAAACTGTTGAAGAAGTAAGTAAATAATGATTCAATTCATTTTAATGATTTCACTTACCCTTAAAAACATTTACGAAATTCATATAACTTCATGTGCAGTCTGGACTATTTGAGATTTGATAAAAGTTCGCACCAAGGACGATTCCCTACTTTTTAGTTACCGGTTATTATCCCCCGTGAAAACGAGGGGATATAGGGTTGAACTTGTCCGTCCGTCTGTCTGTCCGTCTGTCTGTCTGTCCCGCTTGAGATAGGGTACTTCGTACACGCGAGTTGGGTATGAAGCGATTGAGCTAGAGCTTTGAAATTTTATACACGTATAAACCAAGGTCTGAAGTCGAGCCTCGTCAAGGTTTCATCTCGATCGGTCGCAAATTGTTGATTCTGGAGCACTTTAAAAATTGTCGATTTTCAACTTTTTTTTCAGATGCCAAGCACTTTGTGCAGGCGAGTTTGGTCTGAAGCGATTGAGCTAGAGCTTTGAAATTTTATACACGTATAAACCAAGGTCTGAAGGCGTGCCTCGTCAAGGTTTTATCTCGGTCGGTTGAAAATTGTCGATTCTGGAGTACTTTAAAAATTGTCGATTTTCAACTTTTTTTCAGATGCCAAGCACTTTGTGCAGGCGAGTTTGGTCTGAAGCGATTGAGCTACAGCTTTCATATTTTATACACGTATAAACCAAGGTCTGAAGTCGTGCCTCGTCAAGGTTTTATCTCGATCGGTTGACAATTGTCGATTCTGGAGCACTTTAAAAATTGTCGATTTTCAACTTTTTTTCAGATGCCAAGCACTTTGTGCAGGCGAGTTTGGTCTGAAGCGATTGAGCTAGAGCTTTCAAATTTTATACACGTATAAACCAAGGTCTGAAGGCGTGCCTCGTCAAGGTTTTATCTCGGTCGGTTGAAAATTGTCGATTTTGGAGCACTTTAAAAATTGTCGATTTTAACCTTTTCACCCGATGTTAAGTACATTGTGCACGCGAGTTTGGTATGAAGGAATTGAGCCAGGGATTTTAACGTAAATACACATATAAACCAAGGACTGAAGTCGTGCCTCGTCATGGTGTCATCTCGATCGGTTGAAAATTGTCGATTTTGGAGCTCATAAAAAAAACTATATTCAGATGAGGAAACGCGGGTGATAATATAAGATATTATTATTTGATTACGTGGTTTGTGCTTATATAAGCAAACATGCTTATATAAGCATATTATTTTTTGATAAGTGAAATGATATTCTTTCTTCACTTGTTTCGTCAGCTACACTTGCGTGCGATTTTGTAAGCAATCATGCTTATATAAGCATATTTATAAGCAATCATGCTTATATCAGCATATTAATCAGCAAATTAATCGATATGTGTTAACACGTATTTGGGGAGCCTGGGGCATTTGGAATTGGCTTACAAAAGTAATCGTGCTTATATAAGCATATTTGCTATGTAAGTTAAATGATATATTTGTTTCACTTGCCTTGTCAGCTGCGTCTCAAAAGTATATGGGATGTGCTTTTATAAGCAAAATTTAATGTAATAGAATTAGGCATTTTGGATGTGCTATATGAGCTCGTGCTTATAAAAGCATATTTTCTTTAATTTAAGAATTCTTTTGCCAACTGGTCTCGTCAGTTCGAGAGATGTCTTCAGAAAGAAGTGAGTGATGATGCAAGATGTTACTCTGATTTTTCTTTCATCACCTGATCTTTTTTTTTTCGCGAAATAGTTCGTTTATTTCCCAAGTTAATTTCAGTATAAACTGACCATCCTGCATCAACGAATTGTTGAAGTTCACGGGGGATCCAAGGTCACTGACCTTCTAGTTTGTGACTGTCATTTTGGTCCATTCGCGACTTTGTTTTGATCGACTTTGTCATCATTTTAGGCGATTCAATAAGTCGTGAATCGTACAAAATAAAATCGCGTATCGACCAAAGTGAAAGTCGTGATTTGACCAAAATGAAATTTGGCAAAAGTCGTCAATTGACCAGTTATGAATTCGTCAAGTCACGATTTGTCCATAACTCCTTCACAGACCTTTTCTCCTGTGTATGTAAATGGTTTCGCAAAGAGTATTTGTGTCCAAATGAAGGTTGGTCGAAACTTAGTAAAATTGTGCGAGAATATCACAAGGCGAACGGTTAGATAAATATCTGATTCAGTGTTTTTTAAGCATTTTTTGAAAGGTAAAAAAGCAAGTTTTTTTCATCTTATGAATGGTCAAAAAAAGCAAGTTTTTTCGTCTCATGAATGGTAAAAAAAAACACATTTTTTTTTGTCTTATGAAAGGTTAAAAAAAACATTTTCAAGTTTTTCCGTCTTATAAATGGTCATAAAAGGCAAGTTTTTTTTGTCTTAGGAAAGGTGAAAAAATCATTTTACATGTATGTTATTTTTTTTTGGAAAGGTCAACAAGCATTTTGTTTGTCTTTTTCAGGTAAAAAAAGTAAGTTGGGCGGCTGGCGATCTTTTCGAATGGATTGGGCACATACGTTTAGCGGCAGCTGCGAATCTGAAGAAAAAACCCGTCGAAAAGCGAATCAAAGAAATCGAGGACGAACTAGAAGCGGTAATATCTTATGTTTTTTATATAGTTATTATTTACTTTTTATATATATTTTAAATAATTTTATTCATGTGTCTTTTTTTCATTTTTTTTTTCATATCTTAATTTTAATTCGATATTTCAAAAAGCTATGATATTTTATTATTTTTTTTTTATTTTTTTTTTTAATGTGTTATTAGTGACACTCTAATTTCTTTCAATTGAAATATTTACAAATATATTTTTTGTTGTTGCAAGAGGTCTCTTTTGACGACGTTTGCAGTACTTAACCTGGATCGATTCTTCACTTTGCTTTGATAAATTGATTGCTCATTGCATCGAATTTGTCATTAGAATATAGTATGATGGTCAAATCTATTTGTTTCTCATTGATGATCAGGCTTTCCCCGTCCTAATTCTACACATTTTCTCTGCTCTACCTGTAGAATTCTACACTTGTCATAGACTTAAACATTGAATAATAGCAATGCTGGATTGATGCGGTTTAACAGCACCAGTATGAAAACTCCGTTTCAAGATTTCAAATATTAAAATATAAGGGTACATCAATATTCACATACATGTACATGTACTCACATTAATTCCGATTTGAAATTAATTATCACCGCCATGTACCGCCATCATATTAATATTAGGACACCAACTGTATGGGTATCATTGATAACGGTTATTTTCGCGTCAATTGAACGATTTGCTTATTTTAGATAACGCTTTGTTATCAAACTATAACTCAAGTTTAATGTGAAAAAAAACAATAGTTTTTCATTTTTTCAATTTCATATTAGGAAGTTCATATCGATTTGCAAATTGATGCCCGTATTCCGAGTGTCATTTTAATATGTTTTCGATAGCGTCATCTATCACCAATTGTTGAACAATTATTTTCAAAACAGTAACTTACCTATAAAGCGGCAAATAAGAAATATTTTAAATTTACATTTGATTATCCGTTGCAAAGCGATGCATTGCAAGAATATGATATGAAATAATCATATACCGTTTCAAAGTTTTGGCGACGCTAAATAAACCAAAATAGAAAATGGATATATAAACCGAAAATCAGTGATAATTGCAATTATTGGTCGAGCAACACATCTAATCGCTGACGGCGTACCAACAAGAGAAAACATAAAATACTTATCTGAACTCACTTTCTACAATCTTGACCTTTCTGCAATATAGGCATTGTGTAACGCGGATTTATCCAAACATGTCAGCGAATCCGATCTTGGCATTTTTACCCTGGACCGGGTTGGACAAGACACCGCGGTTAGACGACGATTTATCCGATAGGTGGAACCACCGATACACCGTGACCTTATTGGTCCTCTTCTCCGTGTGGATAACCACGATCCAGCATTTCGGCGACCCTATGCATTGCTGGACACCCGGTCATTTCACGAAAAACTACGAACTGTACACGGATCATATTTGCTGGGTTTCCAACACCTATAAACTTCCGCTTGATGACAATATACCAAGGGAAACACCCGCAGAGCTGCAGATCAACTACTATCAATGGGTACCCCTGTTTCTCGTGCTTCAAGCCATGTTCTTCTATGCGCCATGCGTCCTATGGCGCGTTCTAAATCCGAATAGTGGCCTTGACCTAAATAGCGTCATAACAACGGCCGCGCATGCGCGATGCTTTGATAAAGAGCGAAAAAAGTCCCTCGATTACGTAGTGCAGACGATCGATCGCTACCTGGATCACTACGCGGAGATGAAAAGTAGTTCCAGCAGCAATTACAATGGCGGTGGTGTCGCCGCTCTGAAATCAAAACAAACGCGACCTGGCAAGAAACAAGGCAATTTCCTCGTGATTTTCTACTCACTCATCAAGCTACTCTATCTGGTAAACTCGATTCTACAGATTTTCATCTTAAACTGGTTTCTGTCCACTGATTTCCACGTGTACGGCCTGCAGATCGTTCAGAGCTGGTTCGCAGCTACGGATTACCCGCCAAGTCGCATTTTCCCGCGCAGCACGCTGTGCGACTTCCACGTGCGTGCACTTGGAAACGTGCACCGCCATACCGTGCAATGTGTTCTTCCCATCAACTTCTACAACGAAAAGATATATCTCATCGTTTGGTTCTGGCTTGTTCTCACCGTCGCGCTTAACGCTTTCAGTCTTCTGCGCTGGTTGTATCGCTGTTTCCCGCTCTGTCTCGGCCGAAATCTCGCTTTCACCTTGCACTTTCTCAAGGTCACCCGCCGTATTCTACCGGATGTAAACAAACGCGATGCGCGCGCAGCCAAGGGATTTGTCACATGCTATTTGAAGCAAGATGGTGTCTTCATTTTGAGGCTTTTGAAAGCGAATACGGATGGTATTACTGTTGCTGAGGTGACTAAGGAATTGTTTGATCTTTTCGAAATGAAGCATAAGCGCTTTTTGATGACTGACTACAACAATGGGAAGGGTGACCAGATGGGAATCGTTTCCGAAGTTTGACTTTTGACTCTATTTTCAACCGATGGATAAACACTTAGATTACCAATAGAGACTTTTCGGAATTCGGACTGTTAAATATTTTATAAGGCATTGCACCAAGTGCGCTACCTGCATCCTCAGGATTGAATAGATCCGAAGCGACCCCACTTGTTTAGGTGTTTTGACTCTATCTTATAGATTATTATTTTTTTAATAAAAACAGTTCTTACTGAAAAAAAAAACTATATTGACTATATGACAGTTTAGGACTCAGATCTCCAAAGCATGTATTTTGATAGAACATTAACCATGGCATGTGTATAAATCTAAGAAGGTATCATGTGAGGTCCACCCATTCATGGATATTTCTACATTGTATGTACATAGAATTCTAATGATTAAAGGACTTGGAACAATTCGTTTTAACACATAAATGTAAAGGATAAAATATACTCTTTTTATCTATCGATAGAAAACTTCCGAGGACAATATCGCACCGGAATCGTAGAATGTTTTTTTTTAAACATAAATAATATTGTTTAAGTGGACCACGAGTTTAAATTTCATATGTTATTGAATAAGTTTCTATCTAAAGGTATGAATTTAAAAATGAACATTTCTAACATTTGTCTATGTAAATAATCCTTCATATTTTGTATGATTTATGTAAAATGTATATACGAACTATCGCAGTCTTATTAACATAAACTTGATCTCTTCTTTAAACGAGTTTCTTATCCATATGATGAATAGCCTTTATTTTTCATTTTATATTTTTACAAGAATAATATAAATAAATCTGCACATTGTCTTATTTTGTATTCTTTTCTTTGTGTTTTTATTTCAACACCAAATCCATCTATCTTTCATAACCGCCTTTTTTTGACGACCGCCATTGTTTAAAATTAAAGTTATCTTTCAAATATTCTGAGATAATAGCACTTCTTATTTAATTCAAGTTGTTTTAAAAAAATCGAAGGCAAATATTTTCTTTGTTCTCATGGAAGTCCAAAAGCACAGACCGTGTCTTATCGCGTTCTTAACAACTGAACATATTATAACACTTACAAAATCATAATTGTTCCTTTTCATCTGCTACATAAACGGTAACAGTCTACTCGGACAGAAAAAAATCCATGCTTGGAGTTTTGGACACTTCGACCCCCATCATTTCGGTCCCTACCACTTCGGACTCAATTGGACACTTCCATACTTTTCGGAAAAGAAGTTTATCGGCGAGGGGCCGAAGTGTCTTTTCCAAAAGGGGCTTGAGTGGTATGGGCGGAAGTGGTCAAATCCCCATGACTGGATCCCCACTGCCCTTACGCACTTGCTGACAAAATCGCGGGGCCTCTGCCATACGGGTCTTAGAGTTGCCCTAAAACTTACATAAAGTAACAGGAACATATAGAATATCATATAAGTTTTTGAGCACTATGTACGCAAATTGAGAGAATCATATTCTCATTTAGAATTCAAAATTCAATATGTTGCAATCATATTTTGTGTCAGGGTCGATAGTGTCCCTGCATATGCAATATTTATAATATTACTAAACATGGATTCGGAAATATATACTTTAAATGGGCTTGAAGCAATTTAAGGTATTATCCCTAAAATGCCATAATCAGTTTTTGTATTCTACATATCTAATCTCGATTGGAAAAATGTCGTAGCAACATGTTTTGTTGAAAAGTTGATATTAGCGCATATCTGCTAGCAGGACTATTTTTCCCATGTATTCTGAAGTAAACATATACATTTTGTTAATATATCTATAATAACCATGTACCATATACATGTAATTCTTTATACTAATACATTCCTATTAATTATTATTATAATTCCTTAATGTTAGTTTACAGTCCGTTTTGTATTCATGATCCATTATTTTCAATAATGGACATCAAACAAAGTCGGCTTAAGTACTCGGTCAACTCCATTGATTAAAACACTGTACAGGTGACTCGGCTACGCCTCGGAGTTGTCCAATATATTAATTAATGGACTGGCCTCATACTTTATCCAATACATATTATTGAATTAATGATATACAATTTGGTGAATTGCAATTAGATTCGTGGTCCACCTACAGAGGAAGAAAAGCAGCTGAAGGAGCTCAAAAAATCATTTGAGACAGGGCAAAGGCTGCTTAATCAAATGGTAAGGAATGCAATATGAATTATGGTGTAAGTAATGCGTTGAATTCATATATAACATCTTAACGAAATGATTGAAATCGAGTAAAGTCTGAAAGAATTAATACAATCATTTGAGACAGGGAAAGGCTGCTAAACGAAATGGTAATCAATTCAAGATGAATTATGGTGTATTTTATGGTTTTATTGGTTTTAGATTTTATTATTTTTTGAAGCATTGTAATAAAAAAACCAAAGTGTTATAGAATAATAATTAAGTGATAATGTAATAAAACAATTATGCGAAATAATTGTCCTAAAAATTCAACCGTTTTTTTTTTGCACCGCATTTCATCAATAAATGTTTCCGATATTGATGACTTTATGACACATAAGGACCATTTAGTGTCATTTTGACAAGGAACTGCCTGCGTTTTAATCTTTATTCATCAAAAAACTTTTCCTACTATAATATTTAGTATTTTATAATATTCTTTTTAACTTTCTTATATTTTCGATTTAATTTTTTTCTTGATTTAAGGACAAAGGCGACGAATTTGTGAAGAAGGCTAAAGAGGCCATTGCAGATTTGAATGAATCACAATTCACTGAGGTAAGGATCTGAAGCCATATGGCTGGTTGCAATTAGTCCCAAGCAGCGCTTGAGTCATGCTTGAGCGCTGCTTTATTTTCATTCCAGATGCAATAACAACTGTTAACTAAGATAATTTTTGACTCCTTAACTCTTACAACTGTCGACGAGTAAATATGTATGAACAAGGACCAACTGATGAGAATCATGCTTTTCATGAAATGCCAAACTTCGGCTTGGTGGTAACACTGTGAACTGCAACCGGCCACTAGGATGATAAGATAACCATTTACTAATAATTGTATAATTTCAAAGTAATTATATATATATTTTTTTTCAAAAAGAATTGTATAACTTTTGATTGCTCATGCATCCAATCATGCTTTAAATTGGTAGTAGGTTGACCAATGTCATTGGCGAGTTGACCGAAATTCGGCGAGTTGGTCTATTTTATTTATCAGAATCTATCAGATTGTACGGTCTTAGCTATAAGATAATACTGAAATGTAAAGAATTAACGATAAATCAATAAATTTACGAAATAAAAAAATACAAATGTCTTCGCTAACTCGTTTGTCTTTAGATGAAAGAACTTTCCAGCCCACCCCTTGAACTTCAACGTGCTTTGGAAGGAACAAACACAATACTCTATGGCGAGGTAAAGCAAACATAGCCGGTCAAAAACATAGCCGGATATAAAGTCCCCGGACATAAAGTCACCAATTTGGGCAACATATGTCCGGGGACTTTTTGACCGGATACCTAAGCAAATGCATGGGTCAGATTTAATCATGTTTTCATTATAATTATTCTTTTCATAAGTGTTCATTCATAAGCTTATCTATTAGACCCAAGTATAAATTATATTACATTTTTCTAAATTGATAATGAGTCGTTATTCCAATAACATATGAAAGCCGATATTTAAATCGTGATGCATAAAAATTATTCAAATAACCAGAAGTTAGGCTAAGTTTGTCATGATGAAGTCGGCTTCCGGTTTCACTCATCCAGCTGGACCGTCTTTATTTATTTATTGTATTTCAAGTTTTTTTATATTGCGCTATACCATTAACATGTTCTTTGCGCTTTTGCAATATGAATGTTTTACTAATTGAATAATTACCGGTCAATGTCACCCACATGTCGACTTTTGATTTGAGTACCTTATGAGTAAGCAAAATGCTTATAACTAAATACATATATAACGCTTCAAAATGTTGAGTACCTTGTTAGTTAGCAAAATGCTTATAACTAAAAACATGTATTACACTTTTAAAAATTCAATTTATTGATTGTAGTGGAGGACACCAAAAGATGCGCCCTACCCCAATGGTCTTGTTGTGCCTCGACTGCTGGACATCCAGATTTTCGATCCGGTATTTATAATATGATATATAATATAATTTGTAATATAATAATATAAGATTATGTTATTTATAGGATAACAACTGTGCGTTTTTTAGCGATTGGTAAAGCATGAAATACTCCTTCACAATAATAATCATTTAACTTGATTTATTGGATTAACCGAAAACTGATTTCACAAACAATTTTTGGGTGTCTCTTTGTGTTCAGTTTATACAAGGCTCTACGGTTGTGTCCATTTTGTCGTTGTGCAAATAACCTAATATGCCATATGCTTTAATAATTGTATAATTTAAGGTCAAGGATTTGGGTCTCAAAGTGAAGAGAGACGCGGTGCCATGGATGCGATTACTTACAAAGTTTCATTCACTTGCCGCGGTAAGTTCATTTAATCGTCAAACCCTGATGTCATAGAACCTCACTCTGAGCTAATGTTGACCTTACACTTACTCATATAAGCTCAGCATGAGCCCCGATTACACAAAACCTCATCATGAGCTCATGCTGAACTTACATTTACTCATATGAGCTCAACATGAGGTCATGATGAGGGTTTGTGCAACCTGTGAAGACATCACGCTGACCTCATGCAACCTCATGTTCACTTGTAGGTAAACCTGAGCTCAAGATGAGGTTTTGTGTAAGTTGTGAGTTGAATGCGTTATTGCTAAAATCTAGTTGCTTATAGAGGTAATTGAAAAAAAAACAGAGAAACTGAGGAATCGTTTGATGTTTTGATATTGATGCTTGTTAACGAAGGCTTTTAAGGGATACTTTGGAAATATATTTATGAAAAAAATATGATATTTATTATTTTGATAATATGTATAACGTGTATATTCTTGGCCTCTAAGGCAAAGAGTGCTCATCCTGTCGCGGGCGCTTTAACGGAATGGATTATGAACCTTATGGAATGGGCAAAGGTTATGCGGCGTAGCGATGATATGAAGGAGCGATTAAGCGCGACGGAAGAGAAAATTCGCGCGGTAAGTTCTTTCATTGGATAAAATACATGTAGATAAATTGATATAGCAGGCGGGAGTTGAAAGTTAATGATAAGATATATTTGGAGTTTGATGTTAACTAATTAGATAATTTTGCACTTGAAATATATATATTTTTGCCAAGATCTTAATCGAATAAAATTATAAATGGGCGGTTGATACATTTAAAAAAAATTATTAATACCTTTAGTCAAATTTCGCATTTTTCTTTGCAGCTTAGCATGAAAGAAGTTTTGGTAAGACTCAATCAATTTCATTACTAAATAAAAAAATCTTTATCATTTAATCATAATATTTCTACGTCGTGATTTTTCCATACATACGATCATCAGTCTAGTTATAAAGCGTAAAATTATAATTAAATAGTTTACAAAAGCATCCATGATTTTGTTGTTATTTGGCAAAGTAAAGACAACCAAGTCAACATGAAATTCTTTGAGCACATTTCATTACAGATATCACAAATGCTGTGGG
This sequence comes from Hydroides elegans, assembly GCA_001703475.1. Lineage (NCBI taxonomy): Eukaryota > Metazoa > Annelida > Polychaeta > Sabellida > Serpulidae > Hydroides > Hydroides elegans. Next base: position 5,882 of record LQRL01078200.1, on the reverse strand, counting down.
AAAAAGCAAATAATAAAACATATAGGATTTCTTAATTGTTCATAGTTCAATTATTTTTTTCCTACACGTATATTTATACGGACGTTCAAATCAATATGTTGCAACTATTTTCATATTTTCATTGCAGACTTCACAACTGCTGTGAGAAGAAATCAATTTATTTTTACTATTAAACTATTATTATTAACTTATCTCATTTCGGACTTCACAACTACTGTGGTATAAATTCAATTCATTTAAACAATTAAGTTATCTCATTGCAGACTTCGCAACTGCTCTGGAAAGAAATCAACCACGTGGCAAAAGTCATTTCAAATAATCACGTGATGAAAACGACCACGTGGTCAGATCATGTGACCATCATTTGGAACTTTCTCGAATCATGCAAATCAGCGGTGGGTGCTTCAAATGTTCTTATTTGTGTCATTGTTATTTGATTTGTTTATAATCTATCGCGAAATTGTTGTCAACCAACATGTTGTATTGTATAATCTATCGGGTTCTTTTTTCGAACTACCATTTTTTTAACTGTTTCGTTGTCAACAAATACCTTTTTTTTAAAGAAAAATTGCCAAACGGAATCAAGTATCTGCCCATAACATATGTATTGTGAAAATATTATGATATTAAACTGTATTGCTATTGATTGCTTAATTCTTAATAATTGATGCGCTTTTATCTGCCCACCAAAAAAACAACCATGGGAGCAGATACCTTTTATAATTTGTTCATTGCCTTCTTTATCATATATTAATTTGAACAGGGAGAGAAGGTGTCATCACTAAAGCAAGTCGCTTTGGCTAGCAAGAAACATGGAATTTCACAGCGATCTACTGACGCTATTCTCAAACAGCTGCATCTACAGGTAAGAAAATCGGCATTTTTTCTCCTGAAAAAAAAACATAAGTTTGCTTGCACCGCATTTTTAAGTACATACCTTTCGTATGTATTTCGTATTATCGATATACATTAAAATATCCACGCTTACTGCATTGTACTTTTTATAGGGCTTCATTTTGTATTATCCAATGGAAGACAAGCATTGCATGATACTCGATGTTGATTGGTTCGGCCAATTGGTCACGTGTGCCTATAACCTCAAAGATGATTCGTCATTGTACAATCGTGACCGTTGCTGTGCCTTACCACGTACAGTGCCCATGTTCAGCAAAAATACACTATATGAGGCGTGGCAGACACCAAGCGAAGAGGTAAAAGTTACCTTTATTCTTCTTATTAAATGTCGGTTAATTCTTTCTTTTTTATGTTGGTAAGGACATATCAATCTTAGATTTATATGTTTTGTTTGTATTTTTTCGGTGTGCATTTTCATTTGTGGTAAGATCTCAATTCCTTATATACATTCTAATTATGAAATACATCTATTCATTAGCCTAAGAGTAGAAAACTTATTTATTTTCATGAATATACTTATCAAGTAAGATATAATATATTTCGTAGTGTAGTTTGAATTACAATTAAGTTTGTATTTATGTAATGCATATGAAAAAGTAGATGTTTTGAAATATTTTGCTTTGGTTCCAGGATGCGTTTAATATTTGCTACGATGTGCTCCGTTATTATGGCCTCATATTAGATGTACCAAAGCAAGTATCTGACTTTGAAAAGGTCACTGAAGGCCTCGTTTTCTTTTTCTCACATCTTGGAGAGAAACCATCCCTTTGGCTCGGCCCTGGACAAGAGAAAATATCGGGTGGTCATTTTGTGGTAAGTAAATCAGATACACATGCCTACATATCATCTGAAACTAGTATGTATATTGAATGAACTCCGAAGCGTTACTTGATGTTTTGAATAAATGTTTTTAAACATCGTTATATTCCAATCGGTATTTGATTGAAAATAATTCTACTTTTCTTATTCTTTTTCCATAAGCTTGAAACAAAATTCCTAAACCCCTGAATAAAGTTCAACGTCAGGGTAATCACTAAATCAGCAAAATATCGAAACCGAGATTAAAAAAAAAAAAAAAAAAAGATGCATGTCATCATCGTATTTTGCATATGAATTTTTAACATTACATTAATATTTTCGTTTTATGTAGTCTTGGTTCTGGCCTGAAGATACTAACATGGCAGTCTTGGACACCGATATCCAGGTAGACTACTGGTACAAGTTCACCTTAGGCATGCCGTGCGACCTTTTCATGCAGCTTATGTCGCACTGCACGCAACTCGGCTACGTGCAGCACGCCTGGGCCATAGGTATTGTGGTGCGAGTTGGGGCGGTGGATATACTGTTCAAGCATGCCGTGCATGGAAGTAAGTGTAGTGTTTTTTGAGGAGGGAGCGGTGGCTATGGTGGTTTGCTTGATAGTCAAAGCTACGGGGATCAGATAGGTTTGGGAATTGAAGTAGTTTGCATTTTGGTACAAGTTCGCCTTAGGTATGCCATGCGACCTTTTCGTGCAGCTTATGTCACACTGAACGCAACTCGGCTACGTGCAGCACGCCTGGGCCATGGATTTATGTTGTTCGCAAGGGGTCAAATTTATGGAAATAAGTGTAGTGAGTGTAGTTGCTTTAAAAACGAGGAAAAAAGAAGAAATGTTGAGGTAGGTTCTTGTCGTTTAGAAAAAAGGCTATTAGTCTATAGGCCTACTAATTTGTTACTGATAATCTTTGTTTGACTACCTTACCACGTTAATCAAATCATTACTGTCACAATTCTAAACTATCTGCAGTGTATCAAAACAAAACAAAATGCATCCCTTTATCATTATAGCGCAAGTATCCAGCGGTATCCAAGTACAGGCCCGGATGACCCGGTTTGACCCTAACGCCAATGTTACAGTATTGCAACAGTACATCTGGAGTGTACTCAGTGTGTACTTGACTGTCATGGATTTCCTCATATCACGGTACCCGAATCTACATGTTAGGGTGAGTAAGACTTACTATTCGTAATAATTATATAATGAAAATTGAAATACATGTAGTATTTATCCTACGCGCTTCAGTTATTTTGGCTTTTCAGCTTTCTTTATTAGATAATTAAAACAGATTAAGTGTTTTGAGTATCATTTAATTTACTTATCTATGTGATTTACTTAATTCATACATAACAAGTTAAATTTTGTAGCTAATCTATAATCATTAACTTTCATTTTATGTTTATGCCTATTCTGTTAACATACTTTATTCAAACAGGACATTGATCTGCGAAAAATATGGCAAACATCGCAGTTGGATCGTATCTCCTAAATACTGCACACACGTATCTGGGACTAATCGTCTTATCTTATCTGTAAATTTCACAGCATCGTATCCCGTGTCGTGGCAAATGTCGCCTTCAGGGCATCTCCGATATCTACAGTGTCACCAATTTACCACGTGACCTAGCGACGTTGCCAAGGTGCGGGCGTTGTCCTGACAACGGCAAGATGACGTTGGATGATATGCCTTTTATGTTTGGTGAGTATTAGGATGTTTCGGTTCACTGTGACTATAGGACTCCCTATTCCAAGTGACTTGTGGTGCGCGAATAGACTCCCCGGAAGATTTTGCCCTAACTAACTAAATTGCTCAAGGAATTTTGTCCCAGTACCTAAACTTACATGTGAATATATCTGGACTTTGACATAGTACATGACTCCTGCCTCAAGGTATAAACTTCTAAATGAAAGTTGAAAAGAATATATAAATACAACGGTAACAACCCAACGATTCATTCCCAAATGATTCTTGTAAAACAATCTTGAAATACCCCCCCCCCTATTGTAATACATTTGTACATGCGTTATAGAATTGCATGTTTAAA
>LQRL01078187.1:2799-15529 GCA_001703475.1 Hydroides elegans | reverse complement strand
GCGCTAAAGTGTTCTTCCCAACATTTCAGGACCTCTTTTTTGTCTGTGTGGGTGTTTCCTTGTTTGTCTTTAACGGCGCTCATTGGTTTCCTCGGTTTTCGCTCGAGTTCCCTGACTGTTCGGAAGAGGTTGTGGCTATTGTTGTGTTTATGGTCTAGCTCTAATTGCTTGATTTTGCATTCTAATGCTTTTTGCTTTTGGGCTTTCACCGCCGCTTTTACGACTTTATTTGCTGATTGATATAGGGCTCTTTTCTCTGCGCTGAGAGGGTTCGATACTATTTCACTCCTGGCACGACGTCTTTGTTCGCAGGCCTCCTCTATACACCGTGGCAGGCCCTCTACTTCATTTCTTCTTTTAAAGCCGACCGTTCTCTCTGTAGTACTGTGTGTTGCCTCTTTGAAGCCATCAGTAAACTACATGGTCTTCTATCTGGTTGTGCGTCTTCCTGTCTGGTGATGACCATGTCGTTTTGTGAATGTTCTTGTGCTGAAAGACAGTGTCGTATATCACGAAGTTGTGTTCAACTTAGAACTCTAGAGTCTAGCAGTTTTTGACCGTTGATGTTTCTTGTACCGATACCAAGTGGACCAATTATCTTCTGTCAGTTGTTAATATTCTTTCCGAATTTTGGGTTTAAATCTTCTATAGTTTTAACATCGTGTTTAGGCTTGTCATTGATGTTCTGGATCTGTTCATAGAACTTGTCTTTTTTTAATTCATTTGCGTCTTCAGTTGGTGCATATAGCACTATCATACTGAATTCAACTTGTTTTGCAAAGAATCTCGCAGTCATTATTTTTTCTGAGATTGTTTTCGAAGCTCATGATTCTAGATGCTATTTTAGTGTATACAGCTATTGCATCGCCTCGCCTATGTGTGGTGTGTTAAGTTTATAAAGAATTGCGGATTTCTGGGTAGTTGAGTCTTCTTATATTCCATTCTCCTCCTTACCCAAGTTTTCGGACAGCTCAATCATTTTCTTTTATTCAAAAATTGCATATAGTGAGTTGTTACCCGAATGCATATATAAATTGGTCAACTCATTCAATTTCTTGGACAAATCATCCAAGTTTTTTTTACTACTAAGCCTATTTTGTTTGACATAAGACGACAAAATAGTCCGTATAGTTTAGTCGTTGGGTTTTGGTGTATATTTAAACGAATATTAATTGAAATATCTTAACGCCAGAGATAACATCGAGATTATATTTTCTATTAGTGTTGAAACGTTTTTGCTTATTGAATCGTCTCTGTGCAAAAGAAATGTCGATGCATTGTTTTCTGCTCAATTACTCAACAAATATAATTGTGATAACTCCAAATGCATATCTTAACAAGAAAAAAGTTCCCGAAAGCCATTTCGTATTTTTTTTTTCATAAATTGGGCGAGTTGTTCAATTACTTGAGTGGGTTGACCAAAATATTTGGGCTAGTCGGTCACAACTTGGGTTAGTTGGTATTTTGATGAGTTCTCCGACATTCGTTTTAGCACATTAAAACGTTCAGCTTACTATTTCAAAGACAGATTTTATTGCAGTATTTATAACATTCAATTCCAAAGAACGTCACAAATAAATTAAATTAAACATTTTAACAGGAAGATGCTAGAATTCTAATTTATGAATTTGATATGTCATAGTAAAAAAAAACATATTGAATAGTTTACCAATTTTTTCACTCCTCTGTTTATCAATGACAATATTGTTAAAATCTTAAAAATGTAGTTATTTTATTTTTTGACCGGGCACATTTTTTTTCCAAGGAACTTTTTGAACAGTGAATTCTTTTAGAATACTTTCATCTGGTGTCATTCAAATCTAAACAATTTCTAGATCATTCCTACTTCTAAGTGAAATCATGAACGGTCATAATTATAAACCGCTCAATGACCGAAATATTGCTCAGATAATACATGTAGGAATGATGTGAATCAAGCATATGGGTATGTTGATATGGTTCATATCATGAGGGGTCATACACTGAAGTATTACATTTGTGACTTATATACTAAATTTGAACTTTACTTACATTTGCAAACTGTGGAAAAACCACATGTATATATTATGAAAGCATTTTTATTTCCATAACTTTAAATGATATAATGAATAGTTTTACTCCATTGATTTTTATATTCATTGCACCTTCCTTAGGATACATTACATGGATAGCTCCGCGCCTTTGGCTCCAGGTATATAAGCAGATGTGGAATCATTGCAGATCATTATATTATACATGATAAATTCTAGGTGTCTAATCTAACTACATATATAAAAAACAGTTTAATACCAAATTGTGGTTTTGAAAAAAAAACAGTTTTGAAACTCCTGATTTTCATATTAAATAATGAAGATGTTTATTGCAAAATACATGTTTTTTTTGCGCAAATATCTGTAATATTATTAAGGATGTTAGTTGACATATCAAATGTGTTATTGGCTCAAAAACATGTTTTTTTTTTATCGCAACATATTTATGTACTAAGCAATTTATTTCACTTAAAGCGAGATATTGTTTCTATTTGCACAGACCCCTCCCTCCCCTCCAGGGTCGCCCTGGCCCATGCCACAAGGGTTCGAACCAACAACTGACCTGCTCACGTTCGACCACAATGCATTCGTGTTCACGACAAATCTGGTGGATTGTGATATCATTGACAGGGCCATGGAGAGGTAAATACCAAGGAAAGGATGTCCTGTCGCACCTTGCGAGTTCATAAACAAAGAAAAAAAAATCCTATTTGAAAATCGAGCGATTTATATAACCACAGCCTGTGGCCATGGTTACCCTACATATGTCATTCGTGATATCGTCAGTTGCGAATTTCACCTGATTCCGGCGCTAGAAGCAAAAGGGATTTTGGTAAAATAGTTACATAATGAGTCATAATAGGTCACACAAAGTGTAAATCGATACTTCGTATAGAAAACCCATTAATATCAAAACAAACAGTCCTTTTGGACGGGGATTATGTTTTAGATATACAAACTGGATGGTGCTCGATCCAGATGCGAAGCCGGCAGAAGGTCTGGATCTAGTGACCGGTCTGCATATCGAAGTGACTGGCGACGAAGGATGTGGCGCCGACCTCTATCCGTACGACGGAATGGATGAAAACTGTAAATATATTCTATTTATAACTAAATTGTGATTGTTCGTTATGTTTTTGTGATACATACCGTGTATTGATTAAATGTTTTTATATATATCACGTAACTCATTTAAATATATTATTGTTATAATTCAAAATTGTGATTTCAGACGACATACAACCCTCTGGAGCGGACGGTAGAACCCATGCGACGCTCTACAGCACATCCGTGTGGGGCGCACTACGAGGTTTCAAATTTTGATTATTCCTAGGGTGTGGCAATGTCACACAAGCGATTTTTATCGCTAGTTAGTGTAATCTTACCAATCGCATAAGGGCATATAATTCATTTAATTTACATATATATTAAAGTGATGATAATGCTATCTGGTTACAAAAGCAAAATTCTTTGGGTGATGAGAGAAAGAAAGCTTGCTCACCATTGAGCTCATTTCAATAATATTTATTCTCTTGATTCATCTAATGATATCTTTAATTTTTAACACAGTCTTGCCAACTGTACATAATGAAAATGATTAAAGTCTATAATTTACCCATATCATCAGCTCAACATTAGCTAACCATGCCGTTTTATCTCAAATAATCTTACTATATATTCTAAGCTTTATAATTAATCATTGTTAAATAAATGCACAGCTTTTAAATGTTCCAAACCATTAGGTTATTTTTGCAGGTCTGGAAACGTTCAGCCAACTTATATACCTGAGCGATGAAAATGAGGTAAAACACAAGTAAAATAAAGCATAATCGTGTATGCCATTAATTCTTTTAACTTTAAAAGTAAAACGTACATGATGTTATAGTTAACAAATGAAATTATGAATATTCAATAAAATTAGGTTTAACAATGATTTATTCAATAAAGCCTTCGCTGTTTATAAGACAGCAGCTAAAATAGAGAGGTTTTAAAAACAAAACCTTGGTAAATACTTCCTTGAATGTAACTTCATAGATTTTATACACAGAATCTATTGAATCGCACCTCGGTGAACGATTTCCCGCGTTTTGGATTCCGGAGCCTCATGATCGACACCGCCAGGCACTTCCTTCCTCTTCCGGTCATTGAAGATATCATTGTAAGGGAGGATTTATTGTTTCATATATAACAAAAGGGAGTCCGTATTATCTCTTTGACTAAATTGTAAAACCATAGGCGAGGCACTTTATATACATGTATAATAACAACGAAGTGTGTAATATCTCTATGAATAAATTGTTATTATAAATGGAATTTTATTTTTTCTTGAACATTTAGCACACACAAATTAACAGGAGACTAATTACATACATTTTTATAAATATAAATCATAACGGAGTATTTATCTTAAATATTGACAGTTGTAAAAAAATGTTTATATGTTTTTCCATTCATCCATATAATAAGCAAACGTCCATAGATTTTCAAGTTGTGAATTCTTTCCTCTTTTAAATGTGTTGTTCCAGAAAGCTTTGAGCTGGGACAAGTTGAATGTCCTGCACTGATAGCATACTATGTTTTATTGTCAGAAATACTTAACATCTTATACTTACATTATATAGTATCTAATATATCTTATACCGTTTTTTTTCCAGGATGCGATGAGCTGGGACAAGTTGAATGTCCTACATTGGCACATCGTCGATGATCAAGCGTTTCCGTTTGAGAGCAGCACATTCCCGGAGCTTTCGTTAAATGCACGGTTCTTTTTTCTTTATTTTAATCAATTCATGTTATCTAATCGTTTTAAAGTGCATTAAGCAATGTTGATATTTTATATTCTCAAAGTGCTCAATGTATGGCATAAATGCAGCCAAGTGAGGCTTTGATGGCCGATTTTAAATCGACATTCTGGATTGGTATTGAGAAATCATACTGAGTTTAATTATTAAACCATACTGAGTTTATGTTTTAATAAAAATCAAAACCCTTTCCAAACCAAGAGCTAGGTATTGAAACAATGAAAAGTAAATAAAATACTGATTTAACTTTTTTAAGATGAAGGAATTTGAATATTAAACAATTAATCAATTTCATTTACAGGGAGCATACACCCAAAATCACGTATACTCCCGCGATGACGTCACACACGTTATTGAATTCGCGAGACTTCGGGGTATTCGCGTGATTCCCGAATTCGACAGCCCCGGCCACACCTACAGCTGGGGTCGCGGTCTTCCAGGTATGAATAATGAAACTATTACTTTATTTCCATTCAAAGAGGTGTTTACAGTAACGGTTTACTTTTTTGAAACATGGCTCCTATATATAAATTAGAATATTGTGAAATTGCTCAGTTATGTGACAGTTTCTCGCAGATTATGTCGATATAGCATTGATATTGATAATAGTATTCTAGCAATAGGAGTGAATGTCACGTCGGAAAGTGATAGCAAACCTGCAATAGCACGATATAATGATCATAACATCGGGATCTACGTGTTGTTTGTTTTTGGCCTGACCAAAAATATACTGCGAAATATGCTGTTTTATTGCTAATAGAATAATAAACTAACTATTCTGAAGGTATATTTTTAAATTTTAAAATTTTTTTTTCTTATTATATACCCAATGTTCCTCAACCGGATTTGCTCCCTGTAACCTCCGATTTCCTTCACCAGATCTTCTCACTCCATGCTGGGGTGACGGAGAAGAGGGCGGGCCATACGTGCCAAAATATGGCGTTCACGCGGACATGGAAACGGTCAACCCCTCACACGAATACACTTATGACGTCATGGAGGCACTGTGGACGGAAGTGACGCAAGTGTTCCCCGATGACACCGTTCATATTGGATTGGATGAAGCCTACTACAGTTGCTGGTAAACGTCCACGTTCGCACTTATATGTCATAACAAAACTTATCGTCTTTCGACTCTTGTTTTCATACCCTTTGCGTCCCAGTTTATATATATATATTTTTTTTGGATTCGCGCCTGAATGTGGCGAATGTGTGTAATAGGTAATGTCGCGTTAACTTTTAAGGTAATCAGTGTCCAAACATCGGGGTTACAGTATAACCATAAATAGCTAAATGTTTACAAATAAAACACTGTTCACATAATATGGCATTGCATCATGGATGCGTATCACAAAGATTCGCATGCATCTTTTAAAATCGTATATGGGTAATATTAATTTAAGGGTTATTGAATAATTCATCATAGGCAGTCAAATCCGAACATAAGTGCATGGATGGCCGAGATGGGATTCACTGAATACTACGAGGTTGAGGAATACTACACCTTGCGAGTGACGGACATCGTTCTCGATCTCAATGCCTCTGTTATTGCTTGGCAGGATCCTATCGAGAATAATGTGACGGTGAGTCCTTGTTTTTGAGTCTATTTTGATCGTAAACCTATCACGTGATTTTAAATAACGTTTGGAGCTTCTAATTTTGGAATTTCTTTCAATTTGCTTTCATTATTTGATGTACAATACATTGGTGAATTCCATTTTCAGTAGTGGTGAAATGGAAGTTCAACATTACATTGGCTTACATTCGGTCAAACCAATGCAACTTATTAAATTGTGAACATATTTTCAATATATGTTAGAGCACATGGCGCTGAAATATGACATTCATGAGGATAGTTTTGTGCGTACAATCGATGAACTACATTCGAATTAAGATGTAGCACCTGATGAAGTAGTACTCTCATTTTACCACTACTATTTGTATTACCAACAGCCTGAGAATTAATTGATAAGCTATATTTTGCGTTGAACATGGAGCTTCTGCAATCAAATGCTTAAATATACATATATATCTCAAATTTAAATTTAGCTTAATAAACTCCAAACCCGCATCGGCGTGTGGAAGGACATTTCGGTCAATGATGCATTTGATCCCTGGCAAGACTACATGTCTCTGGTCGTCGAAAAGGGATACAACGCCTATCTATTTGCTCCATGGTATCTCAATGTCATAAGCTATGGCCAAGACTGGCGCAACTATTATATGGTGGAGCCATTCAATTTCACAGGTAGGTTGATTATAAGCCCTGTTTGTCTCAATGCTTCTAAAAATGATACACTAGATAACCCGGTGTATTTTGTTTTAGATGCGCGCCTGCTTGAGTTCGTAAAATCACTGAATTTTCCTTACAAAACTTTGTCACAGGAGCATGTTTATCGAAATTTGATTAATACTGTAAGGAATACTTTCATAATTTAAATGATAGACTGAATAGTGTATTATGAAGTACGTATATGCATGAAACTGAAAGCCGTTCAAAAAGAAATTCGAAGTAAAAAACGAAATACCGCAAATGTACTGTACACAAATAGACCTTATTTCCACCTTGCATATACATTGAATACAACGCGCTTCATTCTGTTTTTTTTAGAGGACGCCTCTCAACAGGAGAAGGTGTTGGGTGGAGGCGCATGCATCTGGGCAGAATACATGGACAGCACTAACATCCTTGACAATCTATGGTTAGTGTCAAATTGAAGTCGTACCCCTCCTTGGTGACATGGGTGACTGTTCACATGTCCGAAGGTCCGGATGTCCGAAGGTCCGGATGTCCGAAGGTCCGGATGTCCCAAGGTCCGGATGTCCCAAGGTCCGGATGTCCCAAGGTCCGGTCGTCCGAAGGTTTATATAACCGAAACTACACATTTACAAACAATATAATTTCAGACATAATATATTTATATTTTCAGAGCTAATTTGTATATTACACAGTATATTTCGTGTAAGAAAATAATTATTTTGATCCAATTTCTTACAATTGAATACAAAAATAAATTTTCATATTTGTTCTATTCTGTTAAAATGCAAGCAAGGAAGATTTCCTAGCAGAAAAGATATTTCACCGAATTAATCGTTCGGTACTCCTGGTAAGGGAAGAGGGTTCCAAATAGTTTTACATATACTTCTTACATCATGACCAATTGAACACTGTTGGTGGTAACATTTTCTAAACGTCAGTCCCTAACATCTGAATATTTTGTTGAGTCTCTTCTACTTTTGATGTTATTCAGGCACACATTTTACACTTCGGTCCTAATGTCTTAAGATGAAATAAAAAGAAATGCTCCAATGGATTCTGTATATTAAATGCCATTAAGAAAAAAAATTCCAGCAGAATCGATATTTCACTGATTTAATCGCTGGGTATTCTTGTTAATTCTCAGCTCATTTTTTTTAAAGACATGAAGTAGAAAAATAAAAATCTTCATTGAATGCGAGACGTTCGAAAATTGTTATTATCGCCAAAACCTTAACTGGTTTGAAGCTTCGTTTGTCGGTAAGTTTGATCAACGTGGTCAAACCCCTAATGGGCTTTAAAAGTCAAAGAAAAGAGACGGTTACCGACGCTATCCAACAACTCAATTTTTGTGCCCAAACATTAGCAATTTTAAAGTAGAGCGGAGGTCAAATATCCTGTATACACACCTAACACCGAAAGCAGGGGCTGACGTTGAAAAAAAAAAGCTACAGCCAACACTGTCTCTAAAGTTACTCAATTCGATGAATAATAATATTAAGCTGAAAATTGAAGTTAGAAAAATCTCCCTCCGATAAGGTGGTCGAGTTTGTAAATAGTTTAAAATGAAATGTTTTCATCGCATTATCTCTTAAACACTCCATTCGATAAAAGTGTCATATTGGCAAAGATGTAATAAAATGTTAAACGCTCTTCCCATGGGGTGGGGCGGTTGGGGGCAGAGGGGTTGAAGTATATTTCCATTATCAGCCATAAAAATATAACAATTTGCCATTGTGTAGTGTCGGTTATATAAATCTTCGGACATCCGGACCTTCGGACATCCGGACCTTCGGACATCCGGACCTTCGGACATCCGGACCTTCGGACATCCGGACCTTCGGACGTCTGACATGGAACCGGTGACATATATTTATTTTTCACATATTGGTCAGTGGTAATATGCATTGAACAACGGCGCAATTATGTCCATATTTGATATATGGTACCAGGCAATCAGCACTTTAAAGAAACAACAACTATGCATGACCCTTTGATGGCAATATATCATCAAAATTACCATTATCGACCCGTTTTTAATTGGTTCAACATCTAGTTTATAGGTTCATTGCATCAAATATAGGCATCATATCTCGGCGGCAATTCTTGAGCAACCGATCTATAAAGAATTTTAAAAGCATATAATAAGGGACCAATTAAACCCTTAAAATCTCAAACATATATACTAAGGTATTTTCCACCTACTCAAATACCATTTATTTTATTGTACATTTTATATTATATTTCAGGCCTCGCATCTCAGCGATGGCTGAGCGATTATGGAGCGATCAATCGCTGACGGATGTAGACGAGGCTGCATATAGGCTCGATCAACAGCGATGCCGTATAATAAGGTAAAAATTATACTTTTCTAATTTTTTAGTAAAGTTTGCATACTTTTTGAATGAGCTGTAATGGCGTGCCCTTGCTCATCTTTGTCATTTATTTTAAATTGTTTAGACGCGGGATCCCGGCTAAACCATTGATGCCAGGCTATTGTGAAAACGAATGGAGACAAGAAAGTAGCCACCGAGATCGAGAAAAGTAATGCAGCGTGGATATGATTGCATATTCGCATATTCGCTATCTTAAATATATTCAAATAACCAGACTATCGATAGATACACAATAAAAGTAATGGATTTATGTGGTTTTATTGTAAATCTTAAGTATTTAAATGATAACTTCATATATAAAACATGAAAAACTATTCAATTAACACAAAACATTGTTTTTTTTTATCATATTAGCATTAATAGTTTATATTGAATTTATTACAGCAGCCCGAGTGTGTGTGACTTCATTTTAAGAATATGACATTCATAAATGATAGTTTTCCAGCCAGCTGGAATCACTACTAACATCAAGTTTGAAAGACTGGTACTATCTAAGAAATTCTAAAAAAAAAAAAACATGTCAAGTCTGTTGCAAATACAAAACAGCTTGAAATTATCATAATTACACATATAACAACATAGAGCGCGAATTTGATTATGCATTTTTCAAAAGCAAATCACTGAAACCAAGCTATAAAACGAAGGCACTGGAAACCTCAACGATATCATCAGAGCCGGTTGCTTGAAATCATTATCGATGTCTTCCGGGAGAGATGGCTGCCATCTTAAAAGACACTCAGGGCACCTGCTCGGGTCTCCTAGCAAGGCGGAAGTGATGTTGACAGGTGGTGTCATGGCCGCCGTGGTTTCATGGGACCAATCAGCGTCCGTTGTGTCGTCATAATCGGAGGCCTCGTCGCTGTCGATCATGTCCATTTCCGCTTCCGGTGTTTTGTCGAGTTCCGTTGCCGTGATCTGAATAAACAAATGGGGAGGGGAAATCAAAACATTTTTATTACTATCTATTTGGATCATATGTCTCTCATGGTTGAAGATGTATCAAATATTGTTATTTGCAAAAAAACTCGGTATTTCTTCATTTTGGTTTGAAGTCTACTATGAATTCATTTGAGATAAATATAGCATTCGTCATCTGATCGTGTTACTTGCAAGTATGCCAAACCTGTTATTTTTATAGATTAATCATATATGGTAAGCATAATGTAATATGAAATAGGGTTTTTAAAAATAATACTTTGGCTTAAGATATTGAATTTACCATGGCCGATGCCCCTTTGTGCCACGTGACTACACATATCCCATCAGCCTCCACTGTTATGATGTCCTCGTTAGTGACAATATAAAACTGTTGGCACAATACGCCTTCGTGTATGCCGTCACAACTGCTCCATGCAATGTCTTGTTTGTGATAATGTACCTCTAGGTTCTTTATGAGTACATTCATCTCGTGCTGGCGGTCGGAATTTGAACTACAATTGAAACGGTTCTTATAGAAAATAGCGTTAAAATGATTATATAATGAGACTGATTGAAATGTAAACAAATGCACTTTCAAGTGCCAACCCAATATTTAAATATAAACAAATATGATCAAGAAATTGAAACATTCAAATAATCTGCAAAACTTTGACCCACATGTTCATTTTTAAGCGTTTGTCGTTGACAATAGTATTCGTTTATAGTTCATCCGTCTAGCGTTTAAGGGGTTGTATTTATAATCTTATGTTATATAAAATTTCATATTTTTAAAGACCTACGTGCTTGATATTACCAATTTAAAATTTAAACCAAAGTAAAAATAATACATACTCCCTGGAAACCTGGATAGCGACAAATGCCACCAATACCATGGCCAAGACACAAACTAGCGCGACAATGAATTTCATTGGACATCCACATCTTGGATATTCCTCGTGTTCTTGCTCAGTGCCAATGGTAACAAGTGCCGCTTTCTCGCCTTCAATTGGGATACATGAACTATTATTAATTTAATAAAATAAAAGACATTTTGAATCATCATTTTCAATATAATAAAACAAAACAATACATAAACATGTAACGCATGGGAAATGATAATATAATATTGAAGACATACAAATTCGTTATATTGATAGACTCTGTCATTCATTATATGAAATGTTACCGTTGAGGTTATTGTATTCTCGATTACAATAGAGGTCTCGTTCGAAATTTCGCCATGGTAAAGTTATATATTTCAATTTGATCATAGTATTTGGGATAGAAAATCAAATTGAAAATATGCTTTATTTGGGGGTTGTATATCTCTATTATTCATCTTTTATATTATTTGTGCCCAAATGTATAGTTATACATAGTTTTTGAGAAAATTTGATTTTTATTGGAAAAATTTGCCGGAATCCATTTTCGAAATTTCGCCACCCCTGAGTTTTTACGTATTTCAACATCATATTTATGTTTCATCCTAGTTTGAACATGGTGATAAGTATTTTTATAAATTTAAAACACATTATAATCGTTTGGCATGATTCAGATCTGTTTTTTCGATGTTTTGGGGTAGGGGTAGGTGGTTACCATAATTGTTTACCTCTTTACAGACTAATCGGACATTTTTATATAGCTTATATAGATTAACAGTTTGAATCACCTTAAATACACATAAGAAGATTGTTTAAGTATATAGAATCTCTAAACAAACCATTTGATCAGAGCAAATGCGTTAAATTTCATTGGTTTAGTGTATTTCAAAATGATTTTAAATCACAAGTTACTCAATTACGCGTAATATTACTCATTCCTTGAGATATTATCTTATAAAAGCCCCGAATGCATAGACTACTTATATCTGACAGCACTATAATGAAGTTGTTCAGGTGTATTGCCTTCTAAAATACATATAACAATCACTTTTCGAAACTATTCGATGACCCTTATACACATTACTGAGCCGGAGAAAGAAAAGAGAGGGGACGTGTATGTGACACGAACAAAGGATTATATTTATATTCATATAAAGTTTTGTACATCATCATGCCATCCTACGATTATTTGTGAGGGTTTATGTGAATGAATTTTGTAAAAAATACATAAGGTGGCGAAATTTCGAACATTGTCCATCGTCATTTATATTTATTAACATCCATTTATTATGATTGATTGTCAATCCAGCACAATGAAAGTCTATATACTAATTCAATATATATCAGGATATATGATGAATACAAAAGAAAACATAAATATGGCTTTATTCATGAGATAGTTTGTGCCCAATGCAAATATCATTGTCCAGACTGGCGAAATTTCGAA
>LQRL01078177.1:0-11420 GCA_001703475.1 Hydroides elegans | reverse complement strand
TTTACTAAACAACTAACTAACTAAACAACTAACTAACGGCGGACGACGCCGACCGATTGCACAAACCCAGTTTTCGTTTCACGAAAGCTGGGTTAATAAAAGATATGAAAATGTTTATGATAGGTGCAGGGTTTCAAGTGCTCCTGAACAAAATTTGGGGTTTTATTTGGGGTCCCAATAAAAATAATAAAGACGAATTTGGGGTCATTTTTAGGGGTTATCAATAAATGATTAAGTGAAGAAAATAGCAAAAGGAGCGAAATTACCATATATGAACCATAATTATCGAAATCCCTAATATGTACTTAAAACGCACAAAACCCACTCAGAAACATATTAGAAAGGTCCATAAAATGTTCTACCAGTATACAATATGCAATCATCTCTTGACACTAACCAACATAGTCCATGAATTGTACACATAAACAAGAGAACAGGAATTTTACACAAAACATTGCAAAACTAACTATAAACTATGATTTAATGACATTGTAATTCTACTCTACCAATTGTATCTTACGACCTTTTGTCACTCTTTATATAGGGTGACCAGTTTCAAGTCAGTTTCAAATTCCCTGATTTTCCCTGATTGATTTCTTTGATCTAAAATTGATATTGGTCAATTCAAAAGTGGTATTTAATAACAAACCATACCTATATTTTGTTTATATCCCGAGCGCCGAAGGCGAGAGCCAAAATATTTCAAAGAGGGTTCGCAGTTCAGTCAGTACTTTTTTTTTTGTTTTATGTGAACAAAAAAGATTTTTTATTGAATCAGTGTTTGAATTAATATCAATAGAAAATGTAAGAAAAGCTTTTGCTTAGGAACTTTGCTCACAAAATCTATCAATATAACTGGTGTGTTGAGTATAAACCATATCAGCACCAAATTATATATCTAATGTCATAATACAAAGCATACATCTTCTTTTGACAAATTAATTTCATAATAGAACATTTGCAAAGTTTTGCGATTATTTACGACACCACCCTTGATGACAGAGAGTGGATAAAGTCGCATAGCGTGCTTCAATTTGGAAAGTTTATTAAAAATTAAGCCAAAGGAGCGCTATTTTGGCCTCAGAAATTCCGCATTGGGTAAGAACTAATTCAGATAATATGATCAAAATCACAAAATTAAAAGGGGTTTTTGTACAAAAATAAAAATTTGGGGTTTATTTGGGGTTTTTGGGGTTTTCAAATATTTTTTTGGGGTCCTCTAAAAAATAAAGACGAATTTGGGGTTTTTGGGTTTTTTGGGGTTTTTCGAAGGAGACTTGAAACCCTGTAGGTGTTTTAGTGAGGAATCGGCTGAAACGAGCTGAGAAATTGAATGTTTATAATCTTTGTTGAATATTTGGGGCCTTAGGTTGGTAATGAATCGATCAGTGATCATCAAGCTATCCGGGATAAATTATAATTTACAATTTCGTTCTTTGGTGTTCATTTTTCACTATTACTGATTGCTTAGAAAAAAAGAAAAACTTAATTTCTATAAGGCTGCAAAATCTTGCTAATGAAATAGGTTTTTATGTAAGGTGTACATTGCATGACTTTAATTCGCATAATTCCATTCGGTTACTAAAACATCACCTACCCTTTCTTTGGGCGGCCCATCTGCGGCTTACTATCATCGCTGACCGCTTTTCGCTTTGCCCCACGACCACCTTTCGACACTGAGAATAGAAATCACAAATATTGCATTATGCTTTATTACAAATATATGATAAAAATTAGATTTTATGTCATTTTATAAAATACCGATACACAAGACATCCAAACATTTCAAGATAAGCAAAGAACAAAATTTTATGTGTTTCTTGATACAAATGTAACTAAGCAAACACATTTGTTAAGTAAAGCGAGTTTTACAGAGGAAAAAAATAACTTTCTTTAACATGCAATTTAACGTTATTGTGGTCTCGGTATTCATTATGTACACGTGCTATATAGTTACCCCAGGTTGTATAATCACACTTTATATTGTCTTCAAAAGACCAAACTGTCCTCAAATACAATGACCCCTCATTAAATCGAATGCTATTGCTTTAATTGACTATATTCTGGGGTTCAAGTATATTTTCTTAGGAAATCTTATCACATTAACTGGTTCATCGGTAAAGCCGAACCGTTTTGGTCGGTTCTGAGGTTCTTCGTTACTCCCAACGCCCCTGTTTGTTCACAATACCTCATACATAATATAGCCTACATCTACACAATTAATGCATTTTCCTACCTGATGTGGTAGTTTCACTGCTTGCTGTCTTCTGCGCTTTAGGTGGGGCGCTCGCTTTGTAAGAGTTGGATTGGGCTGTCAGTCCACTCACAAGTTTGAACAGTGCCTCACAGTTTGGACCGATCAGGGCTAGGTTCTATAAATGTATAAAATGGTTTGTGTTTCTATATTTAGTAGAAGATTCAATCGGATTTTCGGACAAAATCAGCACCTTTTTGAGTTTGATTGTTTTTGTACGTTTTATCATTAGATTTGTTCACCTGACATATTGACATATAGGTACATTAGCCATTTAACTATTTGATTTAGTGATATCAGTAGAAAATATAGGATAGTTATTGAGCAATTAGTCGCCAAAAAATGTAGGTAGCGAAATTTGGCCAATCGGATATTCGGACAGAATTTTGAAAATATTTTTATATGCTTACAAATGCAGACTTAGCCCTTTAATTATTACTTCTAAATTTGAAAAGTGATTCAAACTGATTATTAAGCCTTTTTAATACAAAACATTAATATGTTATCTTACAGAAAAATGGTATATTTCGATTGGGAATTCCAGTTTTATCATATATTGAAACTATTCATATAAAAAACTTTGATAAATTAATACGACAATGTTACTTGCCAAAAAAAATATGCCCACGCATATAAACGCATATAAACGCGTTATCAATACATTTAAGCAATGTGTTGATAATGCGTCAACTTAAAGTTTTACATCTGACACCAGTATATGATTAAATTGCCAATTCAAATTTTCTCATTAAGATAACAATGAAAAAAATCAAAGATATATATAAGTATCTTCTGAAAAACGGATTTTCATCTTGTTGAAAATATTAAACGGGGTGAATTCAGTGATGGTACATCATTACTTGGGTAGTTTGACAAGTTTCCTATGAATTTCGCATTTATCTGTAAGTACCTACTCGCAACATGAGTGGCGTATTACACTTTAAATGATTTACTTTAATATAATTGTATTTAGGTACCTTTAAACAAGTCACTCAAAAGATGCAAGACGCCTCAAATGTCGTATTATTGAATCCATATTGCTTTTTGGTTCAATTACAGGGGGTCGGGCAGGCACTGTGCAGTGATTTCAAAATTGACCGATGTTAGCCTATTGATACAAGGTCCTATATGGGCTTAATATCTAGTTTTAACCCCTTTTGAAATTTAGAATTCATAATAATGGGCTAAATCTTGCTTTTGTTCAGTGAAAAAAATGTTTTATGAATCTGTCCGAATATCTGATACACGCTGTCCGAATATCTGATGAGGCCAAATTCGATACTGATGATTTTTGGCGGTCAATTACTCAATAACTATGCTTTATATTTAACTAATATTACTCACATTTGGATAGTCAAATGGCCAATGTACCTATCGATCAATATGTCATTTGAAAATATTTCAAGAGAAAACCTATATGGACGATCAAAGACAAAAAAGAGCTGATTTTGTCCGAAAATCCGATTGATACGTCTATGGAGTATGAAGATTGAGCATCTCTTTTTAAAAAGCAATATTATTATATATTTTGTTGATTTTTTGCATAGTATTATTCATTTTCTTTATATTTTGCAAAGTGTAACGTATTGCCACTGATGAAAAATAATTAATATTAATATTGAAAAATTATGTTGTCGTACATAAATTTACATTTACATTTGTACTGTATAGTATTACTTGAACAATATTTTAAGAATATTATATTAGCCTGATCGAGAATTTATAAGTTGCTAACGGCTTTAACTTTAATTTCTTACGTCCATCACGAGACCAAAGGAAGGGTTGTTGACATTTTCTTCGTCACATGTGAAAATATCAAAGTCTTTCATCTGTAAGATAAAAAATACACATATTCATGCATATATTCATTATTTTTCTAGAATATTTCACAGCCTAGTTTAGACGCAGGGCTGTATCTGCAAATTTGAAAAAGTGCGGGAAATCCCGCGCCTTACTCAGAAAACTGCTGGATTTTGGATTTTTTGTGCGGGATTTTCAGTTTTACCCGAAAAGACCATATTTTAGATAAAGACATAATTTTGTCATGGTTATATTGAAAGTGGTTTAGTTGCAGGGTGACTAGTCTCCAGTCATTTTAGAATGATTTTTTTTTTCTCTTAACTCTGACAAAGTAAATCAACATCCGAGCGCCGAAGGCGCGAGCCTAAAATTTGAAGGAACGTTTCTATAACATGTGAGCGCCGTAGGCGCGATAAAATTTTCAGGATTTGACTAAAAAATCCATTAGATACGGACTTGAAATCCCGCACTAGATTTGAAAAAGTGCGGGATTCTTTCTTAAAGTGCGGGATAAATCCCGCCCCTTTTTCTGAAAACTGTGGGATTTTTTCTGAAACTGTGGGAATCCCGCAATCCCGCAGGGGTAGATGCAGCCCTGTAGACGCATCACAATTTTCCTTTATCATATTTTGATTTAAACCCATTATATACCTTTTACGAATAAATTCGCCCGCTCTTTCATAAACTGTACGTGTATGTGACGTAGATCAAATAACGTAAATATTAAATGTAAAAAAAAATATCTTTTTAGCAAGATGACAAGGTTTTTAGAAATATATAAGACCCGCTAAAGCGCTTTACTTTTGGCATTACGTTGATGAAAACATAAATTCCAAACAAGCCCATCAAGGGGACTTACCAGCGTTTTGGCAATAGTAGTGTGCCATGTCTGCTTGATTCGACGAGGGGCCGTCGTTAAGCTGTCCCAGTGCTTCTCGATGTACGGGATGATCTCCTTGAAAAATAGAAAAGATTACCAAAGATTAATTAATTTTCTCCGTTTACTTTTATGAAGCGGAGTATAAATGACGCCTAATTAATAAATAAAATTATCAAATATAATTATCAATTATAAAATATATTTTAATGTGATCAATTAGCCATTTCTTATTGTTCTACATGTGTATGAAATCTTAAATAACTTTTTTTTCAAATCTTGTTAACTATTAATGTGACCACAAGTTCTCACCGGCCAAAGTGAAATTTCAAACCATGATATCAAGGGCACATACCTTGTCCTTTGAAAAGAATTTGCGATGTGAATTCTGAAACTGAAGGTTAGCTATTGCAGAATGGCACATCTGAGTGAAACCTGAAACCATTAATAAGGCACAATATAATATTGCTAAGTATTATAGTAATAAAACATATTATCATTTGCAGTTGTATTTTTGAAGTAACCACTTAACGCAAAAGACAAACACTAAAACAAATTTTGATAATTACAAATAATTAACAAATGCGCGGCCTACTGCTTGGTAGAATAATGTTTTATGGTTGTGATAGCAATTAATCTCTGTTAACAAAATAGATTAAGAATGCCCTGCTAGCCCTTTATAACAATAACTAGTCTATGTGTATTGAGCAAATCATAAATTCAGCTAAAATTAAGATAAGGCTCGTTATTTTACTAACTTGCTTGTTTCTTGACAAAGCTCTCGGTGCCACTGGCGTTGCAACGCTTGCAGAAGAACTGGTAACTCGTCATAAAAGCGCTGCACGGGCTGAAAATACAAATAAAGATAGATTTCATGTACTTATTTATTTAATAATCTATTGTTGGCAATAACACAACATTTAATAATCTATTGTTGACAAGAAACTGGTAACTCGTCATAAAAGCGCTGCACGGTCTGGAAAAATAAATGAAGATAGATTTCATGTACTTATTTATGTAATAATCTATTGTTGACAATAACACAACATTTAATAATCTATTGTTGACAAGAAAAACTGGTAACTCGTTATAAAAGCGCTGCACGGGCTGAACATAGATAGAGTTCATGAAGTTGTGAATTATATTATACAGTGAAGTCCATAAGTGTGGACTTTTTTGTTTGGACTAATATTTATCATATTTTGAGAAATATTTTTGTTCTTTTTAAAATCTAGATTTGTAGACTAACCATTTGTTAATCAATAAAACAGCAAGATGTGTCGGGATTTTGCATAATTTATTCACAATTTAACTTTTACCAAGGCAGGTGACACCCCCAAAAATGACAAAAGTCATAATACCCTCAGTACTTGGTATGTGATCCCATAGATCTCACAAACGCTTTTAGTGCGTCTTCACATCGACAGCACACACTTGTCCAGATAGGCTAAGGAAGATCATGCCATTCCGCTATCAAGGCGTTCTCAAGGTCTTGAAGTGTGTCCTCCGGACGGATCCGACGGGATATGTGTCTCTTCAAGAGGCCCTACACATTCTCTATAGGGTTCATGTCAGGAGTCTTTGCGGGCCACTCCATTCGTTCTATCCCGTGATCCTCTAAAAAGGTCCCAGTTCTTATAAACTTTAATTTAACTTTAGATACAGCAGACTGAGTAATCCCATGTTGTTGGGCAATAAATCTCTGTTTAAGACCACTTCGCAACTAGCCAATAATAATGACTCTCTGAGTTAGAGAATTTTCATTTACGCCAAGTCGTGGCATTTTTATTTGATGATTTAAAAAAAAAAATATTGATAGAAATTATTATAAATGAATTGCAAAAGAAACCAAAAGGTATTGTTCTCACCAATGTGTGAAAAACCCCATAGATTTTATTGAATGTCTTGCACACTAGTCTATGGATTCCTTTAGACTTGTTTATTCTAAGAACAGTGGTTACACGTAGACTTCTATCAATTTCAAGTTATATCAAGTTCAAGTTCAACTGGTTACACGTAGACTTCTATCAAGTTCAATTCAAATAGGCACTTTTGTCATTTTTGGGGGTGTCACCTGCCTCGGTAAAAGTTAAATTGTGAATAAAGTATACAAGATCCCGAAACAGCTAGTTGTTTTATTGATTGATAAATGGTTATTCTACTATTCTAGAATTCAAACACAACAAAATATTTCTCAAAATATGATAAATATTAGTCCAAACAAAAAAGTCCACACTTATGGACTTCACTGTATATTGTGTTCCTATAGAGGCATTGACAAGAAGAACTAATAACTCGTAGTGAAAGCGCTGAATGAGATAACAAAATACAAATGAAGAAAGATTGCATACATTTATTTTTTTAATTATCTACTGTTTTACTATAGAGACTTTGTCAAGAAGAGCTGCAGTGTGCAACACAGAAATTGTTGAACTTATAGACATCGGTCTATGACATTTCGATTTCGTATAGACCGAGGCGAATCCGTATAGACCGGAAACATAACTAGCTATTTTTTATTGCTATTGAGAATAAACTTCTATGGAATTCAGATACGTAATTAATTTATTTGTCAACATCAATATTGATTATATAAAGATGAAAAAGCATAACGGATGTATATGATATAAAATATCACGAAACCCGTTATGGGCGCTTCTAACGTAACAAACATAAGAAACGATAAAACCATCACCGACAGATTTTTTTTGGTTATACAAGCTCACCGCTCACATTTAAGAACAATTTATAAAACATTTATGACACAAAAAGGCTGCTTTACATACGAAATTGAATTAATGTTGCATAATTTATGCAGATAAGGACAACTTTGGTTTTCAACACATTGAGAACGCCACAAACTGTATGGCGGTGTAGCAATTATCATTGCATCGAGTATTCGATGAGTACACATGTCATTTAAAATTATGTTTTGTTCATTGTCGTTTTTAAATTCGTCGTCATCGTCCGAGGCATATTCTTTTATCTCTTTCTCAATAATGGACGCATAATGTTGACGGTTAAATTACTTAATTCGAATGCACACGAATATGATTATGTTGAATTACAAGTAAAAAAAAAGAAAAAAAGATCGAGATAAAACCTTGACGAGGCACGACTTCAGGCCTTGGTTTATACGTGTATATAATTTGAAAGCTCTAGCGCAACTCCTTCAGACCAAACTCGCCTGCACAAAGTACCCTATATCAAGCGGGACAGACAGACAGACAGACGGACAGACAGACGGACTGACGGACAAGCTCAACCCTATATCCCCTCGTTTTCACGGGGGATAAAAACATATCGCATAGACACTGGTCTATACGAATTTAAGATCGTATAGACTGAGCCATTTTCACGTAGAATTGTTTATCGGTCTATGGCTTATGTTGCACACTGGTTACTCGGAGTAACTCGTCATAAGAGCGCTGCATGGGCTAAAACTATGGCAGCAAAAAATGGATTTCATAGTTTCTTTTTATAGTTATTTAGCGAAAGGAAATTGACGGTCTCACATATCATGCCTCGGATCAGAATCAATTTAAAGAATAAACTAAAGCAAGATGCCAAAACAAAGTAACAATATAGGTATAGCCCATAGGAGGTGTGCAACACAGTGATCACCTGGCGATGATTGAACTCTTTCGACTATTCATAACTATATTATATGAGGTTGATTTTAAAATGCCCGGATGTCTGAAAAAAATGAACATTAAACCCTTTTTATAAGCCTTAAGGAGTTATTTTCTTATTTGCACACATTTACTTAGACTGTTGACTTATCCTTGTGGTACTAGTAAACTGCGGTTGAATCAAACATGATTGCATACAAAACATATATCACTCAAAGCTGTAAGTGTTTGATACAATTAATCCGTCTTCAATCGGATACATTGACAGTGTTATACATTATACAGTGTTCTCCATACTAACAAAAAAAAAACACCCTTACCCGGTTTCACATGTGAGGCAGGCTTGGTGGTAGAAACGAGAGCACATGGCGCATTGGAATTCAACGTCTCCCATCGCTCGCGGCTTGCCACTAAAAATGACATAAAGATATATATATATCATATATAATATAGCAAAGAATAAGGATATGGAATTGTCTAAGGCTTGTGTCACAGCTTGAATATTTAAAAACGAACATTTCGTATAAAACGTGTAAAACAAACTAATCTAGCATAGCTCTGGACACGAGGTAGTTCACACGCTATCAGCATGCAGCCCTAAAGTGATTTAATTCGCTAAATACAGAACAATTACCCTCTCTCTAAAAGCTTTCATGGAATAGCTTTCAAGAATACTGTGTACAGCATAAGTTTACTTTATCACAAATGAAATGGCCAGGCACTTAATACAAATCGGTTTCTTCTTTATTGTACAGCAATTCCATCAAATTTGATGATTACATTCCCGGTTTCATATACTATGTACTTACCAGTAGCATTTTGTCTCCTCCCATTCCGACTCATACTGGTTTGCTGAAGCGTCACCACTCATGGCACCGGTGAATTAACAACTGAAACAAACGAGCATTTCTTAAATACGGGCTGCCATGACACCAAAAGACATATTTATATTTAGAGCATTCATTTGAGCCTATAAAACCAAGTATAATCAAGTATCTTCGACCAAAGTAAACGTTATAAAGTTCTTTCTCCATGTCGAACCCTGTATATGGCATTTAATATTCAAAACAATCGCCGTTTGAGTCTCTAAATATTTTTTGGTTGTCCCCCAGCAGGTCATTTGCTTTGTATTACAAACCTATGTACACAAGAAAGTATTTGTGAAACACGAGCAGGTCCCACCCAAACCGCTATTTTTTAATATTTTGGCCAATTTTACAACTTCCGGTCGGGTGTTTTTGACCAAAATGGTCAAAAGGCACATCTACGGACCAAGACCTTTCATTTGAGTCTATAACCAAGGCTCTATGACCTTCCGTTCAAAATTTCTAGCCCGTACAAGCTCAAGTCTTGCAAAACCGCTATTTTTGGCTATTTTGGCCAATTTTACAACTTCCGGTCGGGTGTTTTTGACCGAAATGGTCAAAAGGCACATCTACGGACCAAGACCTTTCAGTTGAGCCTATAACCAAGTCTCTAGGACCTTCCGTTCAAAAGTTCTAGCCCGTACAAGCTCAAGTCTTGACACGGCAGTTTATTAGTGGCCACTTAATTGTTTTTAATTCTAAGCATAACTCAACGTATCCTAAGAGTGCATGGTAAATGATCCCTGTGTAAACAAACCAAGCCGCATAAGAGTGGCATAAACTGGCGAATTTAAACAAATTTTAGGCAAAATATATGTTTTAAGCTGAAAATTAAGGGTGATGCCTGCGATAGAATTTCTTCAAAATGACACCAGATATGTTTTAATCTAACTACGTTGTTTTGAACTAAGTTATTTATCGGTATGTTTTATAGTTTTCCCGTAATATCCACTTGAAAATCATTGGTCTCCCAATATTTTATGACAAAATGCTGTCTTAACAAAGGTTTTTCATACTGATATTATCGATAAATGGTACATTATTGTATAAATAAATTATAATGTATATTATTATTTTTTTCTATTCAATATCTGTATTTTTATTAAGAATAATTGATCTAATAAATAATACAGTATATTTTCTATTTATACAGTAATCGGTAAATAACAGTTAGGTCTAATATTTATTTTAATTTAAATTCAAAATATCAATGCATCATAAAAAAATAGTTTTGGTATAAAAAATATGAAAAGTAGTGTAAACAAGCTCGAAAACATTTAAGGCTTTACAAACATGCAATCGGATCAATCTAGTAGTTTTATTCACTAATCCATCTCGAAGACCATCGCCTTCAACTTTGAACACACTAAATCCCATGCCATTGTTAAGTCGTTTTTACTTTGATCTGTTGGAACCTTGGGCATTGAGGTTTACAAAGAACTATAAAAACAATAACTATACTTGAAACAAGTTACTATCAATGGACGATAAATAACCACTTGGTAACTTATAACTGCAATCGAGAATGTTTACATTAGATACGAAAAAAAAACTTTTTTTTCACTAAATTCAAAATATAATTATGATTATTCTATTCATATCATAGTTATCCTAGTTAAACCTTTTGTACATTAAAGAAATGAATTTGATAAACATACCTTTAAACTAGGTAAACGCAAGTCTACCTTCCAACACTTAATTGGGTCTCTTCATTATGCTGTATATTCTATTCAAAAAGTGCATTTTTGGGCATTTTGAAATGCGATTTATTCAAAAACTATGAAACATACCCAGATTAGATAAAGACATGTTTTAATTCATTAGGTTTTTAAGATATAGAGAAAAAATCGGAAATTTCTATCACAGGCATCACTATTTATTATGCATGGAGCACTACATCATGGCTTGACCATTGCGTGACAACAAAAGCTGCTGATAAATGTATAAAAGAAATTAGTATATTATATGACTTTATCTCATCTGACCATAAA
>LQRL01078160.1:0-16098 GCA_001703475.1 Hydroides elegans | reverse complement strand
AGAGAGAGAGAGAGAGAGAGAGAGAGAGAGAGAGAGAGAGAGAGAGAGAGAGAGAGATGAGCGGAAGGAACTTAAGATTTTGTAGAGAATAGCGAGATGGAGAGAGAGATGGAGAGAGAGAGAGAAAACAAAGACAGAAAAGGAGGAACGTACGTGTATATAAGTTCCAAAAAACAGTCCCTAAAATCCTGACCTGGCGTCGATCTTGTACAAACCCCTCACCAGCACGGCTTTCTCACTCAGATAATTAAGCGAGGACATCAGAGCGATATGAGAGATAGGGGAATGAGTGGAAAATTGTGATTCCTAAAGTCATTTTTGAGTCCTTAAGTCCTGACCTGGCGTCGATCTTGTACCAGCCCCTCACCAGCACGGCTTTCTCGCTCAGTCGACTCGGCGGTGTCTGAACATTCGGAACTTGTGCCTCTGTCGGGGGACCCTGTTGGCAAAAAAAAAAAAAAATCGAAACATCTTAATAATTTTGGGTTGTGCCTTAGGCGGGCCCTGTGGAAACCCAATCGAAACATCTTAATTATTGATTTATATGAACATTCGGAACAACATGTGCCTCGGTCGGGGGACCCTGTGGCAAATACCCGATCGAGACATCTTAATGATTTATTTTTATTTACATATGTATGACATGGTTGAAGCAATATGCCGGGCAATATCACCCGGTCAATATCATTTTTGATATTGCCCGGGAGTGTTGCTCAGATACATTTTCGAATTCCAAACCAATATTTCTTGTAATAAATAAAATAAATTCTTCGGGATCCTTACCAAAATCATTATTGAGCCTCTAGATATGGAACAGTAATGCCCGTGCCGTTCGGGCTTCGTTAGTACCGCTCCCTTCCCACGGGTCAATAACCATTTTGGTATGGACCCTTCAGGTTTTATTCATATCGTTCAGCAAAACTAAAGCTATCAAACAAGGCACCACTTTATTCATATTATCGGCGGTGAAAAGTGGTGCAAGACTTTTGTTGTTGACGAGCTGGTGTCTAATTTGAGCAGAAGCGGTTTCAGTGTGTTCACTTGTTTTTGTTAGCGATAAACATTAAGAATCTATAGATGGATAGTGAGGGGCATTGATTTTACACAAAAGTATCATTTTGTCTTCCAGTTAGCTTACCATTGATTATATATTTTTATTATATTTAAAAATACATCTTTAGTTCTTATTACCATTAGATTTTATTTCACATTCCGCAACAATTTACATAGACATCTATGGATTGATCTCATGTTCTATTATCATTGATGGTCAAAACACGTTTAATTATGTAAAGAAATACTGGTTGAATAGCATCAAAACCATTTTTGTTAGTAGCAATTTACATGTAAATGAAAGCACATTGATTTCACAAATTAATCCCATTTCATCTTCCTGAGGGGCTATCATTAATCTTAATTTTAATCTTAATCTTAATTTTTTTTCCTAATCATTTTTTCCAATACATCTAAGCCTCACGTTATCATATTGATTGATATTCGATGCCTCAATATACATCGTAACATTGCTATATACTAGTAAGTGAATGTCACATAATGTGAAATTATGTATATCCTTAATAGCATCATGTTTGCTCAAATGATTTTTATCTAGTGAGAGGGGGAGTGGATATTTTGCTATAACTGTGAGCATTTTACTGAGTAGTCTAAATACAAATCAAACACCGATGTTCCAAACTTAACTACGGGGTATACATAGGCTGTGATTAGATACATATTATATACACACATGAGTACAAACATGTATAATATAATATATTTTGTTAATTTTTTTATTATGTTCCGACACTTTGCAAAGTGACGAAAAAAGTGCGTATTTCAGTGCGTATTGATATTAAAAATCATTTCTAGCAAAGTGGTTCCGGGTGCTAAATACCCCGAAAATAAAGGAACTTCTTTTTTTACGCGCAAGCCCATGAAACGCTCACCTGGCGCGCTGCGGCCGAAGTATTTGTTGGCTTTGCACGTTGGTCTTGAGTGATTAGGTCGCCATTAGGCCCCTGTGTGTATTAATACGCAGAAAAAAAACTAAACACTAAGATGCACTACTTACTAAGGCAACATACTGCATTAAAATGCCACTACATGTATATGTGTTAATACACAGAAAAACTAAATACTGAGATGCACTACTTTCTAATGTAACATAATATACATGCAAATACATTCATCAGGCTTAATATGAATTCCAAAATAAATTCTACTCATATGTTCATTTAATATTGCTCGACATTTTTTATAACAGAAATGCCTGTCGAAAACATTTTGCACTCAAAGGTTGATAACTATATAGCATGAAAGCAAACCAATAAACAAAACATAGGGTAGATTATTAGGGAACATCCATGAACATTAACATAACTCCAAGATTTTATTTTCGTTCAATTTATATACTTTTTAAACTGCAGTTAAAAAAACGACAACATTTGTTCAATAAATCAGCATGCAAGTAGATTTCTACATAAACGATAAGAACGATAAACAAAACGGTAGGCTCAACTGAAAATGCAAACTAATATAATGGATCCTCGATTAACAGAACACGATTAACACAAATTCACACTTTTACCGAATTTGAGTTGTTTTTCACTTTTTATGATAGAAAGAAATATAGATTATATATACAGCTTCTCAGATCTCTGGAGGTGCTCTGTTAACCGAGTTTCCACTGTTTATTTTTAAAACATCAATTGAAAATTGAATATCTTCAGGCCTTAAAAATGCATGTCAGTTGGGTAACATCAGAATCACATCAGAATCATTTTTCAAGACATGCAGTTCATCGTAATTTACATTTTTGTCTGCAGTGGTCATACAAAATCGGGAATCGAACTAAAATAATACATTTTGGGTATGAATTATATCAATATATATGCTCTTATATGCATTCAGGCGCTACACAGTTTACATAGCTAACAACAACTAAAACATCCGTGCATAAATGTAAGTTTGAATGCGTAGTTTTGAGAAAAAAATTGAATGTTACGAACAACGCTAAATTGATTCATCATATATTTACTTCAAACGTTTTTCATCGTCTATATCAATGTATAAGCAATATAATTTGAGGCCAAAAACAAAAAAAAAACACAAATTATAATTTCAGGCGGATTATGCGTAAAACTGTATATCATCGTGGATAAATTGTCATTTATGAAAGCACATTAATGCACGGATCTCACTCCATTTCTACTCTTACTACAACACATGTATGCTAATAAATCAAAGGAACATGCATAAAACAAATAAATAAGGAAAAATGCATAAGGCCATGATTACATAAATCGCTTGGGTTGCAATTTTCACTGTATTCTTTAATGAAAGTCGCAAAGAGTGACAGGTTTATTCCTCAAAATGTTTCAAAAGGTCCCACAAAGAAAAGAGTAAAAAATCGCAACTTGCGATAATGAATCACTTATTTTATGTAATCAGGGCCTTGGTATTGTAAAATAACGTAAATAAATCAAAGGGAACATGCATAAACCTTCATAACTATTTTTGTTTAATTTAATAGTTACAGAATGTTCAGCTTCTGATGGTGGATGAACTTGTGACATGGAGCCGGCCGCATCCTCAATACTATTGTATTGCTGCCTCTGAAAAATCAATCAATCAATCAAATAATTAATCAATCAATCAATCAATCAAAACTTCAAACTATCAGTCAAACAGTCAACCAATGTATCAGTCAGTCAGTCAATCAATCAATCAATCAATCGAACAGCCACCCAATTAAAATGAAGCACGCCGCATCAGCCAAACTATTGTATTGCTGCCGTTAAAAATCAATCAATTAATCAAATGATTTATCAAATAATCTATAAAATAGAGAATTTTTCAATCAGTTGATTATTTGATATGGAACCGGCCGCATCCTCAATACTATTGAATACCTGCTTCTGAAAAATCAATCAATCAATCAATCAAATAATCAATAAATCAATCAAATAATTAATTAATGACTCAATTGATTAATTTATATGGAACCGACCGCATCCTAAATACTATTGTATTGCTGAAAAATCAATTAATTAATTAATTAATTATTCAATCAATCAAAACTTCAAACTATCAGTCAAACAGTCAACCAATGTATCAGTCAATAAATCATTCGAACAATTTATCAATAAATCAATCAAATATTGGATAAATGATTCAATCGATCAATGAACCCATCAACCACCTAGTCAACCCATTGACCACCTAGTCAACCAATCGGCCACCTAGTCACCCAATTGACCACCTAGTCAACCCATCGACGACCTAGTCAACCCATAGACTACCTCGCCAACCAATCGACCACCTAGTCAGCCAACCGACCACCTAGTCAACCCGTTGACTAGCCTCCTATTTAACCCATCGACCAATTAGTCAATCCATCGACTACCTAGTCAGCCCATCGAATAATATTGAGGATAGAAAATAAAAATGCAGAACTTTACAATTAAAGATCATATTCAGAAAAGAGGACAAAATTACTCATCAGAAAACTGTTTCTAATTTGAAGCATGTTGGTAGTTTGTGAAAGAGACCGTGTAACCGATCGGACTTAATTTTAATGTAGTAAACATGATGAGCATAATGTGAGAAGACAAAAAAAGACGATCAGAGAGATACGTTATAAAAACATGATCACATATGTACAATTGAAGGGCTCTCTGCAACAATGTGTTAAGTCGACTTAACATGTTTCGCTTAAATATATTGCAGTGTGCCACATGATTAAAGATCCATGTTATATGTTCAAATGACACAATGAAATCAATGCGATTATAATAATTCAACATGCTGCCACTTGTCAGTTCTTATATACATGTACATAACCAATTTAAAACATTTAATGCCTCATTTCTAAAAACGTCAATTTCAGGTTCAAAACAATGTTGCATGGAACCCATAAATTGATACTGGTTACAAGATGCACAGTTATATTGTTATCCATTGTATTCAAAGAGTCCAATTGTAAAATTGTTCAGCCATTGAATTCTCCTCGCCATTATAGCTTTGAGTCCACGTACAATGAAGGTTTAACATCTCGCACACATATTTTTTTTTTAATTGATATCTTTTTAAATAATCTTGAAAAATTCTAAGTTAGACAGGGTAAATTATTCATTTTCTCTAACATATGAATTGTAAGTTTGTTACGTCAACAGCTCTTACATGAGCATGGAGAATTCTATACAAGGTATAATTAACTGCTATTTTTGAAAAAAAAACATGAAAAAAAAATCGACTTGCTAATAGGCACTTTCGTCACATTGATAGAGGTCATGCATTTAGGATAAAAACAAAAAAAAAATTGCATTAGAATGTTATTCAAGAATTGGAATGCTAAAAAAAAATAGAGATAGAAAATTATTGAAGTTCGAGAAGTTCGTTATATCATATAAAGAGTTAACAAATAAGTAACATATAGGATAATGCATTTTTAATTTTGAATATGAACGTAACTTACACTAAAAAAACTTCACTTCTTATCTTTTTAGTCGCTTGCACACTCGTTTGCTATCGATATGAGCGAATCAAAACGGAATTCTTGGCTAATAGCAGAAATGGAAAATACGACAACTCTGCATATATGGCAGCGAAAAGTGACGGCACAAACACTGGCCCTAATACCATCAATCACAAATTTGGATACGAACCCAACTTGAAAACAAACGTGAATAAAACATCGGCATGTATGGGCGCAAAGCGGCATGGACAAAAACATCAAGAATCACGTGGCATCTTCTTAGCTCGGGCATTCTTTGACAATCGCAAACCTTTTAAACCTATGTTGCGTATGTACACAATCAACAGTTTCGAACATTCCGAATCCGATCATGTGATTTGTGTTTTCTTGATCGAAGATCGAAACCGCACAATAACTACAAATGCTACCTATAATCGACTTGCGAATTTCATACTTAGCGGTGAAATACAAGGCATTACATACCACAAATACACGTATGAGTGCAATACACCGGTTAAACTCCGATATGGCACTCTAGCCTCGGTTTGGCTCGCGTGCAATACGCAAAATTCCAACCGCGCGTGCAATACAACCGACTCCACCGCGCCGTGCAATACACCACATCCTACCGCGCCAGGCAATAAAAACGGCGAATCCACCACCATGCCGTGCAATACACCAAATCCCGCCGCGCCGTGCAATAAAAGCGAATCCGCCATCTCGTGTATTACACCATTTTCCAACCGTGCGCCCGTGCTGTATCCCGCCTATGCACGGACGCCGCACGCTTTCGCCGTGTGTGTGCCCGTTGCCTACGGCGTGCTTAGCAACGAGCGTGTCGACGCGTTGATTGAATGGATCGAATTCCATAGGTTTGTATATTTGTAGTTGTATAAGGTACATGTACATTGTTTATCATACATGCTAAATCATGTAATGGTACCCTAAATCCGTTTAGAGGGGTTTATCACGAGAATGCCTGTTATTTCGAACCTGGTAAATTAATCATTGGGTGGCTGATACCGGATAAAGTGGAAACCTTATTAACTTCAACAACCGACAGAATAATTATACTTTTTGTAATCAATTTATTATTTATTAGCATTATTTAAAATGAATTAACCATAATGGCCATTTCTTTACAGATTGCTCGGAGTAACACAGTTCAACATCTACAACGCCACCCTCAGCGTAGAATCGCACGTGGCACGTCTTTTTCAATATTACTCACGTGGAGAGCACGTGGATCTACTGCACGTGCATGATTTGCCACTTCCGGTGACGTCATATGATGCGCCATGTGAGACAGAACAGGTTATTTTTTTTTATTCTTTACTTCATCATTATCATTTTTTGTTAGATTCTTTAAGGTTATTTTATATATTTGTTATATCTTATTATTTTTTTTTTGTAATTTTCATTTATAAAAGTATTTATTTCTCAAAACTACATTCTTTCGCAGTGCAGGTTGCTAAGTTACTCCGCGACGTCGCCTTGAACGACTGTCTCTACCGCCATTTGCATGACGTCACACACGTCATCGTGTTGGATTTCGACGAAATCGTCATACCGGAAACGGCAAACAACTACACGCAACTGCTCGGCCAGCTTGGACGGATCCAGAATATTCCAGATCCGGATGAGTCCTCGTTTATGTTCCAGAGCCGGAACTACTTTTTGACGTATCCGCCATTACGCGAGGAGGAAGATTTAGGACAACACCGGAAGTTTTCAGCGCAACACTTGGATCATTCAACGCAACACCAGAAGGATTCAGCACAACACCATACGGATTCAGCGCAACACAAGAAGTTTTCAACGCAATACAAGGATGATTCAGCACAACACCGGAAAGATTCACCGCAACGCGAGAAGTATTCAACGCAACACCAGAAGGATTCAGCGCAACACCAGAAGGATTCAGCACAACACCAGAAGGATTCAGCGCAATACAAGGATATTTCAGCACAACACCGGAAAGATTCACCGCAACGCGAGAAGTATTCAACGCAACACCAGAAGGATTCAGCGCAATACAAGGATGATTCAACGCAACACAAGAAGTTTTCAACGCAACACGAGAAGGATTCAACGCAATGCAAGGATGATTCAACGCAACACCATAAGGATTCAGCGCAACGCGAGAAGGATTCAAACCTCGCCTCGAACCTTATGACTATGCGCTATATGCAGTATAACTACCTTCCAAATATCCGCAACAAAATCTTCCATCGTACCACCAATTGCCTGCAGATCGCTCCGCACGATTGTCAGCGACCCATCAAAAAGACTCGCAAAGTGTCAGAGAGAATCGCGCGTGTACATCATTATAGATCAAAGTGTTATTCAAGTCTGAATCCGAGTCTATGGAGCAAAACGAAATGCGAGGAATTGGCCAATAGCACGAAAATGGATACAGGGATATTACGCTTTAAGGATCAATTGATGGAACGTGTTGAGCTGGTGAACAAGGGATTAAGCGCTTTATAAATGTCGGTTTATGATGTTCATTTTGTGACTTATTCTGGAATCAAATATATACATTTGTAGGTATTTTTTTTAATTAGTCACTATAACTCGGAGGGTATATAGAGAATCGCGCATGTACATCATTATAGATCAAAGTGTTATTCGAGTCTGAACCCGAGTCTATGGAGCAAAACGAAATGCGAGGAATTAGCCAATAGCACGAAAATGGATACAGGGATATTACGCTTTAAGGATCAATTGATGGAACGTGTTGAGCTTGTGAACAAGGGATTAAGAACTTTATGGATGCAGCTTTAAGCGTATTATCTGCTATCTTTCTCGTTTACGAAAACGATGCAGGTTATATCGGCCAGTACCTATTTCTCAAACCGGATATTTGGATATTGCGCTTTAAGGATCGAATGGTGGACGCATTCAACAGATTTGAAAGAGTCTATGAATGAACCTTTACCTATTAAATAAAATCATGGCCATGCTAATATTGAAGCAACGCCTTGATTTCATTTGTTATGTAAAAAAAAATGCTTATTTCATGCTACTTCTATTAGAAATAGTAAGTGACCCTAAAACTGGTCGCACTTTAAGGGTAACTCAATTACTGGTTGTGAGGTCTATGCAGGATTTTTTTTTATCACAATGCATTCTTTGCATGTATCTATGACATCAGTAAAGTATTATAGTTCACCATAAAGTCCATTTAATGAATTCAATTTGAATGAACACTCTATTAAGTTGAATTAAATTCAAATTGATGTTACAACCGATACATCTGTTAATTACAACCTACATGTACATGTACTTTCAATGTAAATGACATGCCAAGGTTTCATTTAAAAAAACATCGATTAGAAACTGGTTTATGAGCACAGACGATTGCGTTTTTTTTTCAAAAAGGATTATTTATTTGTTCCATATTTTTGTTATTATATAGACACATTTGATAGGAAAGCGATATTTAACGTATAAGATCTATCTTCGAAACATGAATATATAGGCGTGAGATGTCATTTTTTGGTTCAATTTATTTTAATTTTATTTTTTATACATGTGTAACTTCCAGTATGTTGTCAAAATCGGGGCTATTATGACCGGGGCCATTTTTATCGGGACTATTTTGACCTGGATTCGTATTTACTTTTTATCGTGTAAACTTAATGAATTAAACGGCATTCATACTGTATTCTATAATTTATACAAACAACGCAATTAACTGGAGACATAAAACCACATACATGTATGCTATTGCTAATGCATATGCTAATTTACATTCGAATAAGTGTGATATATGTGCCACTCTAACATATTTAGACACTCTTCTTAATGAAGCATTCTTATGGAATAAAACATTTATTGCGTGACGTTACCTTTGATTTATCTCTTGTAGAGTGTTCATATTTTAATATTGACCAACTTCAGTAAAACGATAAATAACATCTTTTAAATAAACTTTATTTCGTGCATTTTTCTTTCAAAAAACAGCAAAATCCAATCGATTTTTTTTTTTTATAAATTTGATTGTTGGTGAAACCCATTTTT
The DNA here is from genome assembly GCA_001703475.1 of Hydroides elegans. Lineage (NCBI taxonomy): Eukaryota > Metazoa > Annelida > Polychaeta > Sabellida > Serpulidae > Hydroides > Hydroides elegans. The sequence goes on along the minus strand of LQRL01078160.1, from coordinate 6,596 downwards.
TGTACAGAACTTAAAAATGAAGAATATTGAATAAATTAGTCTGTGGCCATAACCAATCTATAAGGGAAGTGTCCATTTTTCATACAATCATTTGTTTTATTGGTTTTGATTGAAGGGTGTGTTTCAGAGAGATTTATAGTCGAAACTGACTAAAAAAACGAGTGTTGGTGACTTGAATGAAGCGCTTTCGTTAAACTGCTCAAAACCAAACGAAAACTTGAATCTGTCAAAAACAGCAGGATCCCCAGTGCATGTTATTGTCATTTAAAACAAACTATTTCCAAAGGGTTGTAATATGAAGTGTGAACCAGAACGAGACAAATCTGTTACCATCTTCATCTGTGAACTACTGCCCAATTGAAATCGAACAAAAACGTTTTTAACTATTGTGAAAAAATGTAAGACTGCATAGCCAAACAATGATGCGGCATATAGAAGAGTGCGTAATCATGATTTTTTCTAAATTGCCACTTTTCGTCGTCCCCTGATTTCGGAATAAAACGAGAAAAGCGATTGCTTGTCTGATTATCAACGTATATACTGTACCTGTTTTCATATTCTACAATTTAACCGAGTGTGATGGCAAAGAGCGCTTCACCTAATTCAGAAAAAGATGCGTTATATTCTTCGAAATTCCCACTTTTCGATTAGCTATCTTGACTAGAATCAATATAGATTTAAGCAAATCGCTTGCAAACGTCTACGCATGTGATACTCCTGAACAAAATATGTTTTCAATCATCATCAATAATATAATTTGCTTGTCCTGAGTTCAGTTTAACCGATTTCCAGTTTACCCGTTTTGAAGTATAAAGCAAATGAATAGGCTGGACTATTAACATGGACTCGGTCAAAGCAATACGTGTAGTTTGGTTTATCATTGTTCAGTTTAAAGAGAGTTCACTGTATCTGTGGCTCAAAACACCAGCACTTTTCGCATATTTAACAGCCATTCGACGTATTATAAGAGTGCTTAAGACAAGAAGTTAAAGATATACACAGAACTACTACACGCATTGATTTTATACTTAGGCTACACCGTCAGTATTAAAAAGCAAATTTGCATTAACGCGCCTGTGTTAAAAGTGTATTATGCAAGATTCCGGGTCAAAAGCTTCCGGCCGAAACGCCACATAGTTTCCAATTTATACAAATTGGGTAAAAATCAACAATTATGTAACAAACATAATTGTATTTATGGGCATTGCGAAGTCCTTTTGTTGTTACATATAATAGGTCATTGTATATTATCTTATCGTTTACATCAACGTTTACAAGCACGTAGTGAAAAAGTTTATGTTATGGTTTGTGCACTGCATATTTAGCACACGGTTCTATACCAGTATGCATAAACAATACTTAGCATGTAGGTACATAAAAACTCCACACCACGTGTATTCTTTCTCATTTGGTGACAAGACACTGGACAGTTAAGTTCAATTATTTTCTTTAAACCCACCATCCCACCCCATTCAACCTATTATTATTGGTGTATAAGTAATTTAAGTTAAATATGTTTAGTAAAATTAGCTTCTTATATATTATTATTTCAATTACATGTGTTTTCTTGTTGTTTAGTTCATTTAAGTTGGCCGTATTTTGGGGGCCAACTAAAAATGCACTTTATTGCATTATTTCATATACATGGCATAAATTAAACCATGTAAATTGCATTTGTATTTTCGACCAATTACAATAAATTGGCCTACGGCAAAACTCAATATTGTGTTATGCATTTTTCCAAGCACGAGCTTAGTTTTCAAATATCTGGGACGGAGACAATAGCCGATAAATATAAATAAATGTTAAATCAGATATAATCTGTTGTTTATGCGGTGATTAGCGTTTACGCCCATGTTGCCTATTAAAGAAACTTCAAAAATAGACACTCTATCGATGTGAAACATTTTGGTAGACTTTGCTGTCAATTTTGAGCACTCTGTTGACTGGACTGTTTGGCCGAACACTTTTTTGGCTGGATACCCTTATGTTAAACGGCCACAACTAACATCACACCACCATCAATATACATTTGTACATCTTGTAAATAGTATAAATTATATGCCGCAGTAAAAATTATTAATTATATAAAGTAGACACTTACCGTTCTGACAGCGTCAAACTGCTGTAGTTCCGTGGGTTCGTCCTCGACGCCAACCCTGCAATCAACATAGCCAATAAAAAAATATGGAATGGAACTTGCAACCTAATTCAAATCAAGATTTTTGAGAAGCTCGAGTATTTGAGTGGTGAATTCGCCATAGATCGAGCGCCATCGTTGAAAATTCCCATGCTTTATGTATGGCAATTGGCAGTACCCAGAATAAACGCAAGAATTATTCGTGCTTATAGCTTCAGAAAAATGCTTAATAGTCTTTAAAGTAGTTTTCGGTATAGACAAAAATAGGTAAAACGTATTGCTTCAATGAACCAAAAATAATGGAACACTAAAATAATGCTGGAAAAACATTTTGTAAGGTCACTGACCTGATTTTAAGAAGTTCCAGCATTTGCGTCGTGAACCCGCCACAGAGCACTACGGTTGCTATGACAATGACCAGTGTGGTTGAAAACATCAACTTCTGTGTTTCTGTTTCTGTTGTGCGAATAGCCAGAGCGAAAGCAATGGCGCCACGTAGACCTTTTGAGGAGAGAAAAAATCTATATAAAAACTAGATAGATATATTCATAGAATATAAGAATCTGATTTCTTTTCTTTTATTTACAAGATAATTATTTTTAAAATGCTTCATTTGAGATATTACTGCAATGTAATACAGAACTCGCACCATTACCAATTAGGATATTGTTGGGAATAAAGATCTTTAATTAAATCATAATATTATGTTAACTAATTTTCATATTCATGAAAGGGCCAAATTGTTATTTGCCATCAAGCAAATCGAATAACTGTTTCACGCCTTTGTCTATTTATTATACAACATCAAAAATCTACTTCCCAGTGCTCAAATTGATCAAACATTAAAGCAGTGATTTTTTTCTCTAAAAATAGTCACAGCAGCACGCCTCAATAAAGGCATCTCTTGCCGTAAGTAGCGTAGGCCCCGCCCACTGTGCATAACTATTGGCAGCCTCTGGGGGTGTGATTGACAATCTTGTGATTGACAGCTGCAGTCAATAGAGTGCCTGTATTGCGTCATAAGAGCAAGGTGCATAAATGCATGCTGTTTATGTCATGTGATGTCGTCTAAACCAATAGGGGACGGGTATAGTCGTACAGTGCTGGCAGCGTTTAAGGGAAAATCTGACCCGTTTTGGAATATGGATTCATTTAAAATGCTTATATTTATTATGCAAAATAACATTTGATATGTTTAACTATACGAGCATAAACACAAAAGCATAATTTACGCACTGATATCTCTTCTAGCTATGTAGGAAGTCTAAATGATAGAGTAAAGTGTTCCACAAAATCCATAAGTAGGTTGCGGTTCAAAACCGCACGAAAATAATATATGATTTCATTTACGTAAACGTAAAGCAATCAGATAATAAACTCACAATTTTGTATATGAAATGCACTTTAATATAAAAGCAACGTCTATAAATCATTTATACAAACTACAACGACGAATCGACGAATGCTTGTTCATTAATTAAACAAGACGGTCCAAGGACAGTGTGCCACATTATGTACAGCAACAGGGGGAGGGTTAAAAGAAACAAGGGATAATTAACAAAAATCGTATTACCTGCAAACATCATCATGTGTTGGAAATTGTATCTTATCTTATTGGAGCGACCAAGGTTGAGAAGGAACGAGAGTGGATAGATGTTACACGCTCGCCCGATGATAATCGCCAGCTAGAGAGAAGACGGTTAAGGGAAATAATTAAAACGCAATGACAGTTATATTAATCGTATATGTGTGATAAGATAAATCGATGAGAACGTTTTCTAATACATGTATTGAATTACGTGATTTTTACTGCATGATTGTAAAAATTTATCCCATATCATCAAAATTTGATTTATGTTAAAAAGCAAATGAAAGCCACAGTGATATCGCAGAATTCCTCACAAAATTAATCATGCTATTTTATTTCTTTCTATATATCTCCAACCACTATTAATTTCATATTTCTATTCAGCGATATCAACAAAGTTCCAGATCAAACCAACATTTTGCCACACAACTTCCCTTTATAAACAACGCTATCCATCAAATCAAATAAGAACTATTACAATTTATTTAATTCATGCTATTTTTTTTATATATATTTTTATTGTAAAGGATACGAAAGCCACAGCAATAAATGCGAAATTCCAGACGTGCTCCAAGTAAGTGAATGTTGACACTCCGATGTAGCAGAAAACAAAGTTCTCCATCAGGAAGTTCAGCAGCTCAAACAACTGAAAACGAATAAAAGTTCGTTATGTGTGCATATAACAGTGAAGATTTTAAACATTTTTCTAAGTCTTAGTTAAAGGGATAAAACTATTTGATGATAACCAATTTATCATATATTAAACATTCATAACTCTCGACCCCTTTCGATCATCCACATATCTCGTTCGTTTCTTTGTATCCTGCGATTGTCATAGGCATAATGTGCCTCACAAATGCAGCAAAACAACAATCCTGCACCCTCCCCTTTTACGTCCCTCCCTACCCCTTATCTTTATCACCCACCTCTTTGGTTCTCTTTTTCGACTCCTGCGACAGATTATTATACGTATAGTGCGCCTGACATATTCCGCAAAACAGTACAGCTACGATGCCTGTCATTCTTGCCGCTTCTGCAGCCAGGAAGGTGCCGTAAGACATACAGAAGAAGAGCGAGGTCTCTAAAAGAGGGTGGTCGCGAATGCGCGTGAATTTGGTGATCTATCAGGGTTAAGGTGTTAAGGGAAAATGTAATATAAACAGTGATTTTAATTTATTTTCTAATAATCAAAGAAGCGTAGTTTTAAAAGAGGCCCGGTTTTATAAGACATACTAGTAATTCGAATATTAATTGAATGTTAATCTATTTTTTAAAGTTTTTTAAAATTATTATTTGTATTTCAAAATGTAACTATTACTTATGTGCTTATTTTGTAGATTTTATTTAAGACGCCATGTTTTGCGTTGACACCTAATCTCATAGTCAAAAAATCCATTGCATATTCCTCGTTGTTACCATTTGAATTTTTAACACGTATATTCTAATTTGAAAAAAAAAACATATGTACAATCAACATTTTTCAAAGGATACAAGTGCATTGAGCATGCCCATGCCCGAGCCCAGGGCGAAGGCGCCCAGGAAGATGGTAAGAAAATCGCCAATGGCTCTTAATAACGCCATACCGTCAAAACCCTCTGCCGCGCTACTGTAGTGCTCAATGGTGCTGTTAAAAAGAAAATAACCACATGTGGTTATGTTATATATTTTCATGATTATATTAGGGATAGGAAATCGCCGATGGCTCTAAGCATTGTCATACCGTTAAAACCTTCGGCCGCGCTACTGTAGTGCTCGATGGTGCTGTTAAAAAGAAAATAACCACATGTGGTTATGTTATATATTTTCATGATAATATGAGGGATCGGAAATCGCCGATGGCTCTAAGCATTGTCATACCGTTAAAACCTTCTGCCGCGCTGCTGTAGTGCTCAACGGTGCTGTAAAAAAGGATATAACCACATGTGGTTATATGGGTTGTGGTTATGTTATATATTTTAAATGCAATATAAGGAAATCGCCGATGGCTCTTAGCAATGCCATACCGTAAAAACCCTCTGCCGTGCTGGTGTAGTGTTCAATGCTGTAAAAAAGGAAATGTCCACATGTGGTTATATGGGATTTGGTTATGTTATATATTTTTTTTATGAATTATTAGGAAATTGCCGATGGCTCTTAGCAATGCCATACCGTCAAACCCATCAGCCGCGCTGCTGTAGTGTTCTATGGTGCTGTTAACAAGGAAATAACCACATGTGGTTATATTATATTGGTAATATGTTATATATACATGCAATAATACTATGCAAGGAAATTATCGATGGCCGTAGGTAAAGTAATGCCGTCAACACCCTCGACCGGTCTGCTGTAGTGCACAATTGTGCTGTAAAAAAACGGATAACCACATATGGTTATACTGGTTGTGGTTATACTACATTTTAATTATTATGATAATGTGAGAAAATCGCCGAATGTTTTTAGCGGTGCCATGTCGCCAAGGCCTTCAGCAATGCTACTGTAGTGTTCAATGGTGCTGTTTAAGAAAAAAACACGTATGGTTATATAGATAGTGGTTATATCGTTTCAATGCAAAATCAGGAAATGGCCTGTTGCCTTTGATGGGGTCAAGCCGTAAAACTGCTGTAAACTAGAGGCTAAAGGCCTTCGATCCCCCGTGAACTGTCAATAGTTATTTGATTAAGCATGGTCAGCATGGAATAAACATGAGCACCAAAGATGCAAAGTCCCAAGCCTATGCAATATATATTATTTATCAATACTATAAGCAAATTTAACATAGAAGGTGGTATTTTTTTTTGTCTTTCTTGCAACGTCTTTCCTATAACGTCTATCTCACCACGGCTTTCTCACACTATTTCACAAAACGTTTTTCTCACAACGTTTTTCTTC
>LQRL01078145.1:4055-14710 GCA_001703475.1 Hydroides elegans | reverse complement strand
CCTTCTAAAATACATACAACAATCACTTTTCGAGGACTCATATACACATTACTGAGGCAGAGAAAGAAACGAGAGGGGACGTGTATGTAGCAAGAACAAATGATTATATTTGCATTCATATGGAGTTTTGTACATCATCATACCATTATATGGTTATTTTTAGGGTAAATGTGAAAGAATTAGGTAAAAATACATAGGGTGGCGAAATTTCGAACATGGTCCATCGCCATTTATGCTTATTAACACCGATTTATCATGATTAATTGACAATCCAGCACAATAAAATTTTATATACGTATTCAATACACATCAAGATATATGATGAATATAATAGAAAACATAAATATGGCTTTGTTTCTGGGATATTTCGTTCCCAATGCAAATATCATTGTCCAGACTGGCGAAATTTCGAACGAGACTACCATAAGGGTCCATGGGAAATATGACAACCAATATAGTGCTTATGGCCGATATATATGACTCTTCACGGTTTCTCTTCTCGAGATCTTTCGGTTCCGTTTGTTGATGGTAGCGTGCTGCATGATTTCAAAATGAAGTGAGATGAGACCAACAATATTAAATAACCAAGCAACAAAGTATAAAGAATAATTTTAATGAAAGGATTGTTCAAAAAGCAATTTAGTCACGTCAAACCATACATGAATTAACCATTTCAATATTTATTAATTTAATAACAAAATTTGTTGACAAATTATTTCAAAGTCGATCTTTTTCACCTTGAATAACCACATTGGACATGACACCCTAGACCTCAAACTCACATTGTTCTTCTTCAAAGCAGTTTTTAACTTCCCAAAGTCAATTCCTACATATTTTATCCTGAATACAAAGATCGACATTGACAGATTTAGAAATATTAAAATATGCGTATATGCTCAATTGCACTTATTAAAATACATAAAAAGTAACAAAATAACATAAAGCCCCATTGTCAAAACTGCTTTAATTTTGACATTAACACTCCACATGAGACATATAAATGACACAACTCGATATATTAATAAATATCCACGCGTGTGTTCTCTTTCTCCCAATATATATTTATTAATAATAAACGGTGCTTTATAGAAATGGGCTTCTATTGTTGGGCTGTTTTTGTAGAAATAACCAGTAAGGTGATAAGCATCAGGGATGCCGCGTTCAGATACCCATCGCTCTTCACCCTTCCTCAATGCCACAGCTTTGTGTTCCAAGTCCATGTTTCGCCATTTTATTTACTTCGCTTCACCCGAAAAACCATAAATGGATATTTCTTCAAAATCTGATAAAACGGTAAAATGATTCCATGGCAAAGACCCTCTAATCATAATATTAGTTAGATATGCTTATTTGATCTTCGGAGGTTGGTTTTGTTGAAGTTTACAAAAAGGGGGTGTTTCAGGTTTCTTATTATACAACATGTAATTGCTTACAATAAACGAGGCTAAACAGGCCCATAGCCTTGTATATTTCAACATTTGTCACATTTCAGAATAGGAAGATTTAGTAATTACAAGGTTAGATAAATTTAATAAATAACATTAAAAGAAATCACAACCCATTATTACACATGCGTTTTTAAATAAAAATCCTATGATAATTAGATTTTAATGATTAATATGATATTTTCTTTGTGTTGCTTTATTTGCAACATGTAATGAGGCTTAATTAAACCCTTTATTATCTTACTTAATTCTTTGAAACTGCAACGCATTAACTGCGTATTTAGCAATTTTACAGCTCAATATGATATACAATTTGCTCGTTTTACTCGCTTCAATATATCAAATTACAGCAAAACGCGTCGTATCTCACAAATCAAAGTCTTCCTACACAAACCAATGCACGCAGCACTGAATCCAAATTGTCGCTAATTATGATGATAATTTTGTCGATTACTATATGCGATACAGTTGCTATCTCCAGGATGAAGAAATAGATCATCGCATATAACACGGGCGGGTGGGTCGCGTGAATGGGCGTGAAAATAGCGCTGGGGTCGTATTGGTGACAAGATAGTTGAACCCTCGATATACCAGTAGATGCGTCGCCATTTCTTTGAAGCGGTTCGCCCTGTTTGTTAGGTGTTCGTCGCGATCGCTCTTTTTTCGCCGACCGCTTAGACAAAGTTGCTTTTGTCCGTATGCGTCAATATATTTGTCTTCAGATCATATTCACTAGATGTATGTACCCCTCCTACTACCTCTTGATCATGCTTCATACTAAATACCCCTGTTGTTGTTCATTTAACTGTCGCACAGTCTTCAAACCCTATTTTATTTGTGGTTTCTCTAATTGCGGCTAATTGATATAGGATGAACTTGTAGTTAAGTGCATTGGTCATTGTTCGGTTGTATGTTCGTGTATTTAACTGCATAATCAGGTAATTTGATAATCAGTCTAACTGTATTCCTTAATCCACCCTGGTATATTAACTGTCTACTGTTGCTTTATACCAGTGATGTCACCATTTTTGTATTTTATTGCTGCTACAAAAAAAAATATAAAAAAAATCCGCTACCCTTAGATCTTTGAAGTGGTTATCATCAGGGTAGCTTAATAATTCGCAATTTATAGGTTTAAAGTTTGAAACCTGCACTTGTCGTGCGATGCGAAATTTATTGGGTTTCGATCTAGGGGCTTTTTTAAAAGGCGTAAATCTATAAATTAGGTGCCCTCGATCGGAGCTGATAGATTTTTAATTGCGCCAAGATCCGACTCAATCGAAGCAGTCTAGGAATTTTAATTATTGCATTTGCGTTAATTATTCATTGACTATGTATAAGTGGCAATTTCAATTTCGTTAAAAAAGTTTGTTTTATGTTGTAGCTTATTACATAAGTTGTGGTATGTGTTCGTGTTAACCCCATGGAAAATGATTTAGGACTAACGAAATTTGATGTTTTACAGTTTTCATAATCTAATAATCGTAATTAAAATGCTCTGCGTGATGTATCAGTATATCATGAATATCAGAATATTGTCACCAATGCCATTCGATTAATCGGAATGATCTCCTTTTCTCTGTTCGCAGGCAACCGCGGTGGCGGCGGAGGCGGTAACTACGGGCAACGCAGTGGCGGCCACAGGGGCGGAGGAGGCGGCGGTGGCTATGGCAACATGTCAGCCTGGAACCAAGGCGGTGGCGGAGGAGGCGGTGGTTACCAACAACAACAACAGCGGGGTTACAGGTCACAACAAGGGATGGAGAGCTACAGCACAGGCAGCAGTAATAGACAGGTATATAGTAGGTTTATGTCGCTGGTTGTTAAGGATTAGTTGCCTTGGTAATGGCTCCGGGTCGACACTTTGACGGCGTCATTCATTGGTCGGCTCAGGAGAGGATTCAATCGCCGTTGATGGATCATTCTTGACCGGGGCGTGCTGTTTATGATTGATGACTTAATATGTAACTAAACATATGTAGAACAACTTTTTGTTTCCTTTTAGAATTAATCAACTTATTTCTTAGCCTTTCACGCTAACCTTAATTCAAAGCTCACCTTCATTAAACATTAATGTTTAATAAGAAAGAAAAGAACGGAATATGTTTGGACATATCATACACCTCATTATAATGCTATTTTCATAGATAGTCGCTTCAAATTAAACCTATTTACAAATTTTAAACCTTACATCAAGGTAAAGCCACCATGTTAACGGGATTTTAATTTGCGTCAACACGCTTCCGTTCTCTTAATATTATCTTAGCGCATCGTTTGATCTTTATGTGCACAAGCTACATCACACGTATTCTATTTGCTTAACCTAATTTAACAAATGAAAACAATAAACTGATGCACAAAACGCAAGAATATGACACCAATATATGGGAGGAATACCGTGCTATAAAAACTTATTTTTCAAAAATACTTATTTCAAAGGGAGGCTACAAAACTCCCTGACTCGCAAATACAGTTGTTCTACTATGGATGAATTGAAGTATGAAATCGCTTGAAGTGCTCCAAGATATAATCCGCTAATTGTGTTTTCTTATCACCTTGTGAAAAAGAATAACATGTGTATAAATTGCTAGATAAATATGAACCCAACGACAGAATTTTTATGGTGGGGTATTTTCTCATCATTTGTTGATTATAGTTGACAATGTGTGTAAATTAGACATGTATTAGCTTGACGATAATTTTTCCAATTTTATGCAATTATATTCTATTATGAGCAAATCAAATTATTACCGATATCATAGTAGTTGTCTATTTAGTAGTTGTAATCCTTTTTGTGTAGCGTCTAGGTATGCAGATTTGCCAATATTTCAATTTAGAATATCTAGATTCTTATCTGATCTTTCTAAATATGTTATGGTGAGAAGCGTATAACTTAACGCATTAAAGATATATACAATTTCTTAAATGATGAAAAAAAAATCCTTTGAAATACAGTTTACCATACTACCCTTATCAGTTTATTAAATATATATGCTATATAGCGCGTAGAATATTCGGAATTTCAATTTATATTGCACGTGGGCGGTCAATTGTCATACAACTCACCCTTTAGTAGGTTTGTCCCTACTTTACACAATTATCAAATATTAATTGCCCGCAGTTCATTATAGAAAGGAAGTTAAACACGAAATTCAACTGCTACTTATTTCATGTAAATTAGTCAACGTCATATTTTCTTTATAAACTACATCTGTGTAGTACGTGCTGTATGTATACCCTTAATTGTAAACGTATCATGTTCCTAAGTTTACGGAAAAACGTATAAAGTTTCAACAATTTACGTATGAAATAGCTAACGTTAGTTATAATATAGAATATGTTTCCGTTCTATGAAGCTATGAATACAAAGTCACAAATTGACGAGAATTTAGGAATTATTTGGATTGTCCGTTTGAAACAGTGTATGCTGATGAAGATTGTGTATGCTTGCGCTGAACTTCTCATTTTTTCATGCACCCAATATTTGAATTCCACATACTGGTATTGCTACATACCGTGGTATGTCTTCTCCTATTTCGTTTACAAACCTGTATCATCACCAGCTCGTCTTTCTACTTGAAGTCTATGTCTTCACATTCTACAAAGTCGATTTTTCAATTATATCTATATAAAACCTCAACCAGTAGGCGTATAAGAAAGAGAATATGATAGAACTACAGTCATACATGCTCACGTCTTTTAGACTGCAATCCAAACTGTTTTCGCACCTCTAGGTTGGTTGCAATTCAACCTCTTTCAACATATACACTTTGAAGTGGAACACCTGAATGTACATTGGGTCTGAAACTGAATATAAATGTATAGAAAAAAGATGGGAGCGATAGGGGTCAGGCAAAGGGAGAAGAGGGGGCCGTACAATTCTGTAGAATTTCTAATATTGTGTCAATGCTATGCCCTTGTATATGTGCATACGAGTGGAAAATACGCGATGCTGATATTTCACACTTCGGTGGATTCCTTCATCTGTATGATGTCTCAATATACCTCCCACTTTGTAAGTAATGCACTAAAGTTAACTGTATTATTGCATTAATAAAATTTCTTAAGGTTCGGCTTAAGCCTTAACAGCATTAAATAGGGCTTCTTTGTCCATATTCAGTTTCAGAACCTTTAAGCCCTTAAAGTTAGAATACACCGCCATATTGTTGGTGGAATATAAATTAACCTTTCTGTACAGTTGACAAAAAAGAATCTCATATTCAGGTTCAACCCGAGTTTGTAAACATAGCTTTGCCTTAAGGTTGATTACACGGTTCATTTAAAGCACCCAATCACGAATTTTATCTCTGAAAGATGCACTCAAAGATACTTCTATATCATATATATGACAATGAGTATGACAAAACATGACAAAGGGATGACCTTACCCGTAATGAATCTTCCCTTTCTAGCAACCAAAAGCAAAACCCCCACAACTTTCACATACACACACATTGGCATTGGTGGAATATTTTCATTTGTTCGCCCAAAAAGCTGCAATATCATATCGCATAGGGCGCGAACAATACAGCACCTCGACAAAACGCAATTATTAAAGCGTGTGAATACCATCCATCCTCCCATATCATCAATTCAATTTCTGAATTTCTGTCACACAACCATTTCAATTTCAATTATATTATTTCCAAGCGCCAACAATGTCGGTGGCGCTGATTAAAATATCTCGAGGAGGGCTCGCGCAAACAAATAGATAAACACTATAGTATTGAGAACGAATCTCAATGCTGGGGCAATTAACGAAGAGCGAACATCGAGCATTTGAGTCCATATAATAACAAGGAGCTGTTTTAATTGGCAAAGATGATGTTGAGATTGGTTGAGAAAATAAACATTCGCGTATAATAGCGCCCATTGAATGCAATCAGTAAAGTGCGAGTGCTATAGAATATATACGCGACAATTACCGTCAAGTGTCAATATTATTGGTATTAATGTCTTTAACGGGCATTAAACGTTGTCAGGCGATGTTCCTTTCTATAGCAACCCAAACCATCTCATTACCTCCCATTGCATGCCGCGGCTAACCGGGGGTAAGCAGATGTATAGCTATACATTGTATGTACGACCTAGTTATCGTATTAACTAAATGTTAAATTAAATATTTTCGCCAACAACACTAATCGGTCGCATCACGCCACGATCGCACTTCATTTGTCAAACTCAATTTGCCTCGTCGCCCCTGCTCGCTCCCTCCTCTGTTCGCGCTTATTCGCGTAATTCGCTAATTGCTATATCATTAGTGAGTTAATTACAGTCGTGTGTGATTGTAGGCAGCGATTTCAATGTGCGAAACAATCTTTACACGATAATTTGCTCAAACATGGGGACTGAGAGTTTTGGGGTTCGGCAGGGGTCTTTCTTTCGAAAGCTAAGATTTAACTAGGAGGTGTTGTTGAATGTGTTGCAGAAAAGTTTGGTTGTGACTTGGCCTCACTGGAATGTTGTTTCGACCAATTAGTGACAAATTAGTGGACTGTTAGTAGAACAGTTTATGCTGAATTTAAAACCCCTAAAAGTTAAATATTAACATTTAATAGCTAAAACTGCAGTTGTATACTGGCAATTCCGATCGATTATGAAATTCTGCTATTTCCAATTGCTTAGGCGGTTCCAGGGGAAATCTGTAATGCGGTTGCTATCACAAATATGATGCCCTCTTGGTTTAGTCTTCCTGGTAAATGGTCTTAGATTTATGTCACAAATCCAAATTTCGCGGCTTAATGCCAGAGTTCTGATCGCAGTCGGGTTTTTGTTCTGACACCGTTTTAGCGATATTACCTCTCTTGATGCCTAACTTTGGCCCATAGCTGTCACTTTGAACACGGGTTACATATGTGCCCCACACCTCTATTTCTATAGAACTAAAAAGTTTATTTAGTTAAGTCTCAAAGACATAACCTAAATAAGCAAAGCCCCGCTATATTAAATTGGCTCCCTTGAGATTAATCCCTAACTGTGCGACCCAAGTTGCGCCACATATGCGGCCTGTGCTTCTGTCACCGAGGGGTCAGTTCCAAACAAACGCATTGAACACAAAATAGGCGTTTGGAGGTTCCTGCAGCAATGCTAAATGCCAAAGCTAGAAATTGGCTCTCTCGAGAAAACGGCACGTTGCGATCTCAAGTATGCGTCCCCTGGTGGTTGTTCTTTGCAGAAGGCGTGAAATCGTGACGTGTGCACTCTCTGTGTGCACTCAGCGCACCTGCCGTGACGTGTCTATTGTCTGTGTATGACGTCACGTGTTTTTGGTGGTGTGAATGAGGAGCTGCACAGCTGTGGTATTTCTTTACCTTTCGCCGTTTTCTTGCTTTTTCTTCAGGATGGTTTCTGATCGTCTTAACCCTACACACACGCCTAAACCCCACCCCAACTCTATTCCCGGGGTGTGGAGGGTCTTTCGGCACACCGTCAACTCATGTTAAGGGCGTAACTAAGGGCGTTACTAGGGCGTTGTCAAGGCGTGAGACAAACCGCAGTTCCTGTAATTGAGCTTTCCTGTATCTCCACATTTGGCATCGATGATCGTGCGCAGGGGTTAAATGAGGAGTTAAACGGGGCTTGTGCCGCGCGGTAGGGGATGTCGTGAAATTAGAGGGCGCGACAATTTGAGTAACTACGCAAAGTCCTTTTTTCGCTGATTCTCAAACTGGTGTTTGGTCAGGCAGTCCAAGACCTTTGGATTTTATCTACGATAAGCAATTTTTTTAACGATTTTTGCTATGAAAAAAAAAGGGTTTTCGATACAGCTGTGACCTTTGCTAACTCAACTATAATTAAAAGAGTTGCTTGCGTTATAAATGGTTAAAAAGTGAAATATTATTAACAAACTGGAAACTGATATTTTTCATTTCCTTAGAAATTATATAATAATAGACGCACGAATGTATAATTCATCTTAATTCGGCATTCAGATCTCGCATGCAACATTTTCATTTCATCGATCCTTTCCAAAAAAACTAAACTCATAACTTTCTTCTGAAACTTAATTTCATCGATACAAATTTTAATTTCGGGTGTCATTTTAATCATTATTGAATCAAAGTGACATTTTAGTGCTTTTATCAAAAAGCGTAATCTGCGCAAAATGAAACGCTCGTGTTGTTTTTTGGTTCGTAAATGAGCGGATAGGTGTATAGCGCTTTTGCTTTGGTGTTCACAAGCGAGAGAAGGCGACTTAATTTGGCGTAAACGCAGCGATTATCAGACAGGAAATGAATTTCCAATTTGGTGAGCTGACATTGCAAATATTCTAAAGAGAACAATGTTGTGTGACGCGGAAAGAGTGAAGAAAAAAGTTGGGAATTATATTTTGTGAAACTCATATGATGATTTGTGTTGTGTTGCTATTTGTGTAATCTTTTCACTTTTTGATTTTTTGTGTTATCTTTTCACTTTTTGATTTTTTGCGCTGTTACCGTCTAGGTGTCATAACTTGCGGTTTCAACAATTTAATTTTCATTTTGATATTGGTAAACTCTTCCTGTTGACATAAACACCTGCAATAATGGCATTATGATATGATAACATATATAAAACGCTTAATATTGTACTGACGTTGCGGAATTTAAGCAAAAAATAACTACCTTTCCTCACGTTTCTTCACCTGTCATATTTAAGAAAAGTAATTAAAAACGATCAGCACACTCCTTGCTCGATCAAGAACATCTCCCATCTTCGATACAACGGGCACCACCTATGCAACGACACCCAAAGTAGCTTCCTTTACATTCTTTACCAGTCTCCTAAGAGTGCAAGGGGCAGCGTCGTAAGGACCATTGGGGCAGTTGGGGGTCACTCTACACACGAGGCATATTAGGGGTCGGGGGTAGGGGAGGTGGGTACAGGGTAAGGGCTGAGGGTGCTCCACACGAAACGATGCTCAGGCACGAGCCACATTGTGACACTGACTTGGTGGTGGCTCGCTTAAGTGACAGGTCAACTGGTTTGGGCATTCGGATTTTTTTATTGGTTCTCTTGGGTAAAGGATGATTACCTTTGTATGTGGAAAAATGTTTTAGTGCCAGTTGCATGGGGCCCGTCAAAGCTGACAATAGCACAAGATTAAGAAATTTCGCATGCTTAAAAACGAATTGTTAGTGATAAAGTGTAGTGGTGACGATATAAAAATCAAAATAATATTCTCAAACTCAAAAATACTGTAAAAAGAGCATTGGCATATTTCACGACATATAGCTTTAACCACTCTAACATTATGTACAATATTAAAACCCCCTCTTGCCCTCTTGAGCTATTAAACGTAGATGGCTATCGTCACCGGAGCTTGATATTTATAAACATCTTCAACTCCCACTTGCCCATTTTCGTCATTAAATCGTACAATGACGTCGATCATATAGACGTTGATATACCAGAATATCTCCCATTGCGACAATGACGACTTAAGATCCCCGTCTCAAAGAGATCTTGGAGTGGAGAGGGGATAAACGGTTTTTGAGAACTGGTTATGAAAATAAACTTACAGCATTCTTGACCCTGCTGTTAAAAATGACGGTGACAATTCATAAGAAAAAACTTCGACACTATTTTTAGTCAAATTATAAACCCTACTTCCCAACCCTCTCGACTAGCCACTCCAGTTATGATTCCGTCAAAGAACACCAATCAAAAGTGAAAGTGTGTCCATTTATGGGCCCCCCTGTGGCCTTGCCCCTAAAACCGCTACCTCCAGATTGAAACCCCGTTTATATATGAATTCATACCTGAAGTGGTCATGTCTTGATGTTTCGGTCCAAAAAGAATTCAAGATGTTTTTGAAGGAGATCCTCTTCGTTATTGACGCTGAAAAGGAAGACGCGACTGACGAGAGGGCTTAGCGCAGGCACTTGGCCCTGCTTGCTGGGGTTCTCAACGCACTAATTACTCGATATACCTCATAAGAACCCCCCTAAACTGTGTTGCTATTTATAAATGGGACTTCAAGTTAATATACTTATTAAGAAGAAAAATGGGACAAGAAATTTGAGCTGTTCTTGTGGGGGATTGTTAACGAAAAAAAGTGAAAAATGGACACAAGTTGATTTTTACGGGCGCTCGCCGAGTTAAGCGGTGCTTATGGGGTACTCTGCATTCGGAAGTCAAGATGGTTGTTTTTGTGTGTTTGTTTAGGTGCGCGGCGCTATCTCTCGTGATCGTTGTCCTTTTGTTATGCGCAATAATGGCGGGTGAAAA
>LQRL01078125.1:1266-12133 GCA_001703475.1 Hydroides elegans | reverse complement strand
CGCATGTAGTTGACTGATTTGCTAGGATCCATGGATCCCCGGTTCGAATCCAAGTGAAGGCATAACGAAAATTGTTTTTGTCTGTCTTCATACATTGTTTGAAACTTGATATTTACTAATTCTGAATTATTATCAAACATATTTTTTGATAAAAACTACAAGATTTATCCATTAAAGGGGTTTATTTTGATTATCGATTATGTGTTTTTGTGGTACATTTGCGTGGTTGTCAAATCTAAGCCGCTAGGGAAACATTTGATTAAACTTGATATTTAATAATTCCTATAAAAAACAATAACAAATATTAATATAACTTAAGTTTAAACAATTCTTCAATTGATATTTAATTTAAAAAATGCTTGACGAAAAAAAAACGTGCACCGAGCGAGACTCGAACGCGGACCCTCTTGCTCCTGAGGCGAGCATCATATCGATTGCACCACAGGGCGGTCATGATGATAGCGTAACTAATAAGTAGAGTAATAATTATGGATATATGCTTTCCAAATATGGAATAGTGCCGCAGATCATAAATTTTAAGTGCTTGGATGGATTTGGTGCCATTTCGGCACTAAATAAACTGAAATTGCTTTGCATTACGTGTTACTAAGAAAAGTGGAGTTGACGCAATTTGACGTAAAGTGGGCGATAAGTCGAAAACGAGGCTATAGTGAAAACGTAAGGAAATATCACACTCTTGGGTTTTTCTAATATGTTCTTTATATAGGTATGTAATAAAATGTTAGCGTCAATCTGTGAAATCAGCGTATGCCAACATTGCAGGAAATGAATTTCATGTTTTAAATACGACAAAAAAAGTGTTCAACTCATTATAAAATTGTGCTTTTTTTTTAACTAAACCTACCTGGATCCAGACGAAGTATCCAGAGTTGCAGGATGCGTGCAGGATGTTGGCTTCGCACGAGAGCTGGTGTTCGGTTTCCGTGAAGTCTGAAGGAAAAAAAATAAAAATCCAGGGTGTTTTCAAGAGTAGAAAAAATAGGTTACCGATATTTGGGCCAAAAACTGCAAACTTGCAAACAGTCATGGGGCGGGTAGAGTTATACATGTAATGTTGAGTTTAGTGGGGGTTTTTATTCACTTTGTCATAAGACAACTTTTCTTTAGATTATATTTATATTTATTTTAAGCAATGATGATGAAAAATAAATTAACAAATGTAACTGAGATGCATTTTGCTTCTTCAAAATTCAAATAAACTAATCATAACTTAATCGTAGATATAAACAATTAAAGTTTCTTTAAAGTTTCAGATTTACATTTAAAAGGAACTCGTGAAGTTGAAAGATATTAAGTTGTAATAAGACAGAAAGGGACAGTGTATGTAAAGAATTTATACGATGAAAATCAATTATAAGATTAAAAATAACGAGACACCTTGTGATATTGAAATAATCTAAAACTCTTTTCAAGGATTTCGAAATGTGCAATCTAGTTAATGTGCTAGTACATGTATGTTAGGAAAGTGAAAATTACTCAATATCTAATGTTACTAAACTTGTATATTAACTTGTAAATTAAACGTGTAACAAATATTTTTATTTGAATTTTAAAACATTGCATTTTCATTAGTTTGTGTATCAATTGTGGTGCAAATCTTCAGAAACTAAGAGAATTTAGAGATAACTTTGTGGATTGAAAATAAAACTAGCTACCTATCAGATCAACCATTACGGATCCAAAGATTCACATTTAGAGGGCGCTAAAACGTATCACATTTCCTCCCCCACCCTCCAATCTCAATTAGCGTGTTCCATATATCTGTTAGATAAAATCTTACATAAATTTGCGAAATGCTTATAACTTCTTTTAACATGTTTTCATTAAACACGTAGTTTAGATAAGAAATGTGATATGTCTATCTGCCACCCTTAAAAGGGATAAGAAGTGCACAAAAACGGAAAAACACACTGTGTGAACGAAAACATGCATTCAATATATCTTAAACACACACATAATTTTTGTCACATCTTTATAAACTTACCAACGAAATCTGGAACAAAAAAAGGCATTCGGAACAAAATTATATGCAGTAATTGTTAAGGTTTAACAAACTGAGTATGGGTTATCTGTCGAAATTAATTCACAGCATTATAAACATTAACAACTTATATTCATTTATCTGTAGAAATTCAACAAAAGTATATGTGTAGGCTATCCTTAAAGTAAATATCTGAAGGGATGAATCAATTGTTTTTCTTCTGCTCTTTAACCTTTTGACCCTTTCGCACCCCTCATATCCAGAGTACCCTTCGGTACAGTTGAATCCACATTCCCCCTCCACACACCCGTTTCTTCTTTCTTCGTTTACCCTGCTTCTCCGAATTTTCCCATTTACATTCGTCCCTTGCTGCTTGCGTTCTAACCAACCACCACCCGTCCCCTCACCTCTCTCCACATTCAAAAACTACCTTAAATATACCTTGTGCGAAAGTAGAAGTAACAAAGAGTGACTTCGTAGATAAACGTTATATCTTCGTTTGAAGACAGAACACAATGTGAGTGATAAACAACATGATTTCCTTGAATATACCTAGTGCAATGGTAGCAGGAACAGGTATTACTACTGTGCGTTTGAAAACGAATACCACCGTTTATTAGCGATTGTAAAAAAATGGAATATCCTTTCTTTATGATATCAGTGGTAATCACTAAACTTAATGTATCTTGCTTTGCTGCAAATATTGGCAAGAATCTATCTCTTTCCTATATGTGCCCATGTTGATAATGGGAGCAAATTTCGGGACCGAAAACGGTTCAATTTCCACCATGTAAAGTGAATGGTTGACTTAGCCGTTCTCAGGCCCGGAATCGGCTCCCAATACCAACATGGGGCACATATAAGACATTGCCTCCCCTCTCTTTATTCCACCCCTCTTAAACTCAATTCCTCATTCTAGCCGAATGATACACCCGTGCCAAATACCTGATGCACTAACTCTTTGCCCCTTACTCTCTGTCCCCTCACCTCCAACCCCCTGGCCCCTGCTCGAATCCAAAAGAACGGCCCTTCAATCAACATACCTGGTGCGATAGTCGTAGTAACAAGTGTCGTATAGTTAATAGCGTCACAAGCGCCACAAGACTCGGTACAGTTGATGTTCATCCAATATGCGTTGTGTTCGCATTCACCGTTCATCGCCCAGAAGTCACAGTCTAGGTTGCTGTAGACGTTGCCACATTCTGATGTGAAAAAAGGTGGTATCGTTTCAAAATGATCAGACAGACATGCATTGAAAATCGACGCGATGCAGAACATAACGTTTATTTTTTCATTTCTTATTGACTATTTTAATTTATTGCGTTTAAGGATTTTCCGTATTCTTTTCTGATGCTCACATATGCATTCTCGATAAAACCCTTTTTTAATACATGGCGTATCTAGGAAATATTGCGAATTACAATTTTCCGAAAAACTATCTAGACTAAGTTTCAATGCTTTACCAAACGGGACCCTGGCCTAGACTTAGTCTGTGAAATTGGACCTAAATGTCTTCCGTAGGTTCAAATTCACTTAACTCAGTTTTTGCTTTTTTTGCTCTAAAATATAATTATTACGCAAGCGTTTCTACTCCTGGTATCCTAATAATAACTACTACAGGTACCGGTTTTTCAACTTACTTTCGAGGTCGCACTTGGAACAGGTTTTAAAGCAGAACTGCTGCATGAAGTAATGGTCGTAGTTGCATGCGCCCAACGCCGCTTTGGCCTCACAAAACTCGTCCGAATGCAGATTCTCGCATTCTGTATTAAAATTTAAAAAAAAAATGTTTTAGGATAACATCCAAGATTCTGTTCATTTAGTAGCGAGATACACGGTAACTAAATTTTGCATTCATTTATTTATTTTAACTATGGATTCGAGCAGTCATGCTCCATTCGTAAGGCATAGTAAATTGAAGAGTAAGAACGTGCGCATTTAGCAGAATCGAATGTGAACTAGTATTGCAATACCGGCCGCGACAATTCATCATTTGTCATGATCATTACGTCGAAAGCAATCAATATTCAGTATTTTATAATCCATTGTAATATAAATAAAAAACTGGTTTATCAATCATGTACATGTATATGTTTGTACCTTGACAATGATACTTGATCCTCGCCAGCTTGTGGACTCCTTCACACGGATCACCCCAGGACAGCGGCCCGGCTGTGACATCGCAACTGTTTCTACCGCCGCAGATTTCACCAACCTATGGAATTAATAAGAAATTTAAAAATGTAATTTAAATGCGATATTTTATGGCGGCATGAAACCCCCACTTAGTCTATGATTTTATACGAATCTTAGGTCTCTTAAATATACTTTTTGAGTTTCCCTCCGCGGGCCTTGTGCTCGTACGGTTAAACGTTTAGTCTCGAACAATCGACAGGAAAGCAATCATATCATTGATGAACACATCTCACCAACCTATGGAATGAATTAAAAAATCAGTATGAAATGTTTTTTGCAGAGAGGGAACTTGAAAATCCCAGGTTAGCTTATAATTTTACATGGATGTTATCAGAAAATGGAAGATTTCTAGCTATAAATTCATAGTAAAACACATGTATATTAAATTTTTTAGTCTAGAATAATCGGTTTGAAAACAATCATATAAGTGATACGGGGGGTTTCCGGATTTTGAATTTACCCGTTTAGAGCAATATTTATTTATTACGCAATACGTTTAGCAGCCAATGGTTAAACAAAACGGTACAAACAAAATTATTAACAATATGAGCGCTTAAACAAAAATGTTTTGACATGTTTTTTGAATTGCTGCAAAGTTGCACATTGCTTAATGTGTAATGGCAGTTAATTCTTGGAATAGAGTATTATGGCAGTAAATATTCGTACAAAAAAGCTCAAGATCCTTTACAAATATAGACAGCATAATAAGGGGATAAACACTAAGTTGTACAAAGTAACAGTAGTTCTACTTATTCGGGTCTTTGGTATATAACTATTCCTTTTATTGATCCGTATTACCATAAAGCAGAAAATTTGACAACAGGTAACTCCCTTGATTCTTTTGTCGAAAGAATAGTGCGATTTACGTTTCATAAATCATGAACGCTACACATGTAGAGCCTAGAATTAGTTTACCGTTAGCTTATGACGATTTTGACGAAACCATTACTCACAAAATCTTTGTTAGAATCATTATCAAGACATTTATTGAGCAGTGGGTAGGTTGTCCATTTACAAATTACATATAGTTTTGTTATATTGCAAATATGAGCAAAAATAATTATAATATTTTTCAAATCGAAATGAATGAACTGTTAATGCTGGGATCAGTTTACCGCCACTTATATATGAATATTGAATAACAAAGTATATCGTCATTTAGATTAAACAAAGTGTAATGAAAAATGTGATATTCATACACATTGACCATATGAACCCCATTCTTTGTAATACTAAATCGCTACGACTATAATATCTCAGTGTTTATAAACCTTTAGAACGTGTTTCAAAACTGGAAGCCATGACAACTATTTTTCATTGTTGATACATCTATGTTTTGACTAATGTTTATAATAAATGTTGTCAGTCAAATTCTTACATACTTATACCTAGTCCAGCTTAGAGCTACTACTTATACAGTACTAATATTACTTATACATTACTGGCTTAATCTGTGATGGCAATCACAAAAAAAAATGCTCAAGATATAATTCGACTTGGATTGTTCAATAATATTATAGGTTCAAAAGGCATAGACCCTAATTCTGTTTAGGTTCTCTAAGCCATAATGTAACTCTTCATAACTTATCCCTTTATATGACGATTACAGTCAAACCGAATTTTCAAAGGGCCCATCCACGCATGCACTAATGTAGATTGTAGAACAAAATAGACAAAATGGATATGAAATATATTTAAAGCAATTAAAATCCGTTTTAAACATAAACATTTTAATAAAATACAATAAAGCGTGTTATAACCTCATACAGCGGACTGAATTATTATATATAGCAAAGTGGCGGTAAACTGAATCCAGCATTAGAATGTCACCTGTCTACGCTGAAAAATTCAATTAAATATTTCTGCTTAACATTCGGCAATAATCTTTGACGAATCGATGGTCAATTGAATAACCTACCTTACGATATAAAACTAAATGTAAAATGTCAAATAATTTTATTTTATACAAACGTTCGATTAGAAAACTTCGTCAAAATTTAACGGTAAACTGATTCCTCACTCTATATATTTAAGTAATAAATGAAATTATTTGAACAAATACTCTTTTATATCATTGATAACTATACAGTGTGTATTTCTATTAGAATATTCTCTTCTATTAGGAATAATATAGTACTAACTGGATAGTCGAATCGTATTAAAACTGGAAGCAATAAAATGGCGTCGAATGCGATGAATGTAAGAGGCGGATGGCAAAGTGAAATGAATGTATGCGAACGCAACCGGCATATGTTGGAGAATGAACTGGAAACTGATGTTACATTTCAAGTGTCTTCGCCGCAGGATGGTGAGGTTTAATTTGTTCATTTTTATTTTAAAGTTCAATCTGAAATCTCCAAACGGGTCGCCTTAACGACAGGTGTAAATTATCGCAAAATTTATAATTTCATTGATTTTGAATACCAAAGTGATGCCTATATTATATACTATTTTTGCTCAGGAAATCAAGTTGCAAAACTGCGCGCTCACCGCTACATGTTAATTTCGGCGTCGCCGGTTTTCTGGGCAATGCTCTGTGGGAAATTGAGAGAACAGGGAGATATTGTTGTGCCGGACGTCGCGCCAGATGCATTTCGGGAAATGCTCAGGTAAACACACCAATTAAGGGTCCAAAATTCATTTTTGAAACACGAAATTACGACATAGTTTCAAATGACATACATGTACTTTGTCGATATTTGGACAATAAATATATCTAGGTTCTTTAATATGGGCAGCAATTATCATTAAATGAATGCTAGGAACTTCAAAAGAGGGTGACCAATGCACATGACTTTCAGATTCATCTATACAAATGAGGTAACCATCAACGGACAAAATGTTATGCAAATCCTACATGCCGCGAAGAAATATCAGCTATCCATTCTGGTCAAACAATGCGTCAACTTCCTTGACAACGAGCTCAAAGCTAGCAACGCCTGCTCCATCCTCGATCATTGCCATTTCTTTGGAGAAAAAGAGCTCGCGAAAAAATGCCTCGATAAAATTGAAAGAAACACAGAAGAGGTGTTGTCATCCGATGACTTCATGAGCATTTCAAGCGAAACCCTGGGTGCCATATTAGATAGTACTAGATTAGCAATGGATGAAGTAAAGCTATTTAAAATGGCATACCAATGGGCTTCCAAAAGGAAAGACCAAACAACGAGTATTCGCACGGCCCTGGGAAGCAATGTTTACAAAATTAGGTTTCCTACCATGAATATTAAAGATTTCACGGAAATCGTTTGCTCAAAAGATGTTCTTACGGCTGACGAACAGTTACAAATTCTCAAATATCTAGCAAGCCCTGAAACGAGTAGCAAACCCGAATCATTCTGCTGTGAAACAAGAAAAGCAAAGCCTCAATCCCGTAGTCAAGTAAACGGTAAGTCCTTGATAACTGAGATATTTCAGTGGTTTTTTTTAACCTTGCATTTTTATACAAGTAAAGCGTTTCATCGAAGGAACACATGTCTTACAAATTTAGTTTTAGGGCACTCAGCCATCCAGAATTCAGTAGAAAGGTCACGCGTTCGAGTAAGGCAACTTTTCTCTAGAAACAAAATTGTAACAAAATGGTAGCGTCATATACATGTACAACATTTCATGGTAAATAATCAACCATGCTTTCATTTTGCTTCAGAGGCAAAAACTAGGGATCGAGTGTCGGTGATACAGGGAGGCAGATTTCCTTTTTATCCAGCACCCCGACGTCGATTAGAACCTGAGTTCGTGCGTTCTTCTGAGCAAGGTGTCATCGAGGGTATCACACCTTCCGGAAATTTTATTCTAAGACTTGACAGCGGAAGGACTGTAGAGATGCACCCATGCAACGTCCAAAAAATAGCATAGTCTAAGATACATTCATACATGCAAAGTACGGCTCATTTGTAGGCAAAATACCGCGAGAAGTGAAACAAAAAAAATTTACCGTTTGACCGTAAAATCTTCAAAACGTCATCGAGGGTACCACATTTAATGGAAACGTTATTCTAAGCCATGACAGAGGACACGCTGTAGACTGATGTATCGTGGACACGTCCAAAAAATAGCATAAGATATATTCATATAGGAGCTATCCGTGTTTAAAAATAAATGCCAGAATCCCGCATTTCAAATTTATCCTGAAGGTTATTGTATGGGTATGATCATGAAATCTTCTGATCAAGGCGTCATCGATGGTTTCATATTTAATGGATGCTTTATTCTTAAGCTCGACAGCGGAGACAGTGTACTGATGTCACTAAGCAACGTCAAAAAAATATCATAACAAACATTCTGATTCATATATGGAGATAGGGTTTTGTTTGTAATTTGTTTTTAAACAATATTGTGAAGGCAATGTTGCTAGTTCTTATGTCATTACTGACTAAGGAATGAGGATGTGCTAAAGTGTATTCGTTCATAAATTGATTCCTCAAACTAAAAAATAGAACTATATAATTTTATGTTCACTTTCTAATACATTAGAAAATAAAACTCGCTTTGTTTTTGATTTCTTTGATTTCTTTTTCATATGTTTTGAAAGCCTATTCTTCAAGGCATTAGAAATAAGTTTTATTATTTTTCAACTCGATCTACTTATCATTTTATTTTCCACCAAAGCTTCACATAAATTTGATAATGATTTTAGGGGGTCCTTCCATAATCGTAATGATTTACTTGTAGTAAAAATACTTAATCCAATTAACTAAGCGAAATAGGGTTGGAATGATATTTCTAAATATAAATCTAGAGGATTTATCGTTACGATATCACATAACAGAGTTTAATATCTAAAAATTAACGCACTTCGTCGGATTTACAAAGCTGTATCTCATGTGGTATAAACCAAAGTTTGGTCAAGGGCGCATTCGGCCTCCAAGCTGAATTTTATATAATTTGAATGACATAATACAAACACAGATTATATCAAAAATCCAGCTTGGAGGTCGAATGCGCCCTTGACCAAAAATGAACTTTTTCAATAAATTTCATACAATTTCATAGACAATAGAAATATCGAATTTCACTACAAAACTTCATTAAATTTCTGTAAAACGTCTTATTTTCCAATTTATTTGGATGAATTATAATTCTACCCTACTTATTGCATTAAATATTTTTTATAAATGTTAAAACAACAATTGTAATGTCCAAAAATATATCAAGATATTCGACTTGGGGCTCAAAAGTAGCCACCGTTCCAGCCAGTATACAGATATTCGCATTTCAAAATGCAACAAATTATCATATGAAAGTGCTGGACATTAATTCTCTTGATACTTTCAGACTAAGGGGCAAAACATGTTTATAAAAATATTTTTTTGTGGCATTATTTTTGAAATAATTGTTTTTAAGGACTGAATATCGGCCAACTTGCATTAGGTCCCTTCAGTCAAAAAGCTATGTTAGGCGTGTATTTCTCTATGAAAGGAACGGTGTAGCTACATTATGAGTCTCATTTCTTATTTAGAACATGAAAAAACCAACTTATTCATTTAATATTTCTTTAAAAATAATTGGGATAAAAATATCGATTTGTTAAGTCAATCTAGAATCAACAGTATCCACGTTAAAGCATTATATTTCAGTTTGATCGTTTTTCAGTTAAATACTAAATAGAAAGTTTCCTTTAAATAATACTTTTATGATTGAACATGACGCTAGAAATATTTCATTCATATGAAATGATCTTAATGGCAAGGAATAATCGAAGAGAAAATATATTGTAAAACACAACTAGGAAAAACACGGTATACCCCACCCCTGTTGCGTAGTCATTTATTACAAAACTGTTCGTTTGTTTCCTATGAAACTTCACCATTTTATTATTCAAATGGTATGTATTAACAGTACCAAATTTCATTCAAATCGAAAGGGAGCAGAAATTCCACGATATCGCACTTTGCAACATGTTTTGATGATTGAAATGGTATATATTTTACTGTGATTGTCCTTATAAGGATTTGTATCGGCTCGAGCCTACGGCGTTCTCATTGTTTCAATAAAATATAGGCAATGCATGAAAGATTTTAAGTGTGGTGGGATACTTTTAAAAGACAGATTATAAAAAATAAGTTTTAAAGGGGCCTGGGCAACCCTTTATAGGATAGTACAAACATACCTATTAGAGATTACCCAGACCCCTTTAAAACTTAAAATTTTGGTAAGGTTTAGCATTTTCGGTACAACGGCGCCTTGCAAAATGGATTCGTATAAAATATCAGAAATCATCGATAAACGGAAAATCCAGTTAATTTTTTGAAAAATATGTTAGGGTTTCCTATTGTAGAGATGCTGTAAAAATTTGGTTGAAAAGGAATAAAAACTTTAAAAGTTATTAGCGAAAAACCTAGGGACACTTTATTTTTTAGATCGGCTTTACCTTTATTATAATATACATTTTTTCATATACATGTATACGATAGAAAGCCGCGCGTTTAATTTTTCCCTCCTGCGGGTAACTTTTTAAAGCTAGTCATGCCGATGCGACCGGCCACTTTACACTAAAGGAACATCCCGTATCTTTAGATGAATTTCATGTATTATGTACATATTCCATATAAGAGCATTGGTTTAAGAATTGAGTGGTGTAAGCAACGTTTGGCGAAAGACAGGGGAGCATAATGTTATACAGGGATTTTCCTAGGAGGGCGCCAGGCGCCATAGGCGCCCTAAAGTTAG
>LQRL01078100.1:0-15027 GCA_001703475.1 Hydroides elegans | reverse complement strand
CTGTATTGGTGGGTGCTTAGATGTGCAACCAGTGATGCAGGGCTACTTCGTCAAAATGCATATGCTTGTAGTTTGGATAGGAAAATGCATAACAAAATAATGAAATTGAGATAACAAATGAAATTAATTGAAATGAAGTAATAACTTTAAATTGGGATGTCTATGAAGATTCGGGTAAGTTCTTTGATTTTTTCGAGTCATTCATGTATGGTTTGAAAGGCCATAGTTATTTACATAGAACAATTGTCGGGGGTCTTAATAAATGGAACAGCCAAAGATTATAAACAAACGCACGTGCTTGGGATTTTTTTTCTTTACTAAAAATGTTTGAAAATATTTTTAAACCTAAAAATAATAAATGTTATAATAGTGATAAAACACTCCTGTTCGTTTATAGTTCATATTAGAAGTACGGAGGAATAATTACAAAACTCACGCCTTCGGCGTTCGTTTTGTAATTATTCCTCCGTACTTCTAATATGAACTATAAACTCACAGTCGTGTTTTATCCCTATAATAGATAACAACTACGTGTTTGACTTAAAAACTCTATGAAATAACGCTTAATAAATAACATATTGTACACTATAATATTTTGACTTACACGCCAAGATACGCCAGTCCCATCTCCTCAGGGTGACTATCGACTTACACGCCCAACTTTGCCGTATAGTTATAAATTTGTAAATATTTCTCAAACTACGCTTTAAATCTTACAGATCAATTCTAAATCAGTAATTAATGTTGTTTAAGCACAAACTGGTGAATCAAATTAAGCCATATAATTTTTATTCAACCTTTAGCGCTTGGTACGTTTTTCTAATTTTACACTTTTAAAATAAACACATATGACTAAAAAAGTAATAAAATAATTAGTGAAAGAAAAAAGAAAAATGATTAGGTTGTTTGATTAAGATGTGATGACTAAAAAATATTTTGAAGTTACTTAAACATTGCTACCTTTTGATTTCGACATACACGCCCAAATACACCAGTCCCACCTGGTGTAAAACAGGGCGTGCAAGTCAAAAAAATTTAGCAATGATAATTTTATACTTAAGACTTTGCAATTTTAAACTTGCATCGCATTTTTAAACATCTAATAATTAACAACTACATGTTTCCCTTTTAAACGTAATGAAATAACGCTAAACAGATAAAACATTGAAAAATATTGACAACAGACTTACACGCCCAAATACACCAGTTCCATCTCCCAATTGTGACTATCCACTTACACGCCAAACTTTACGCCACAATAATAAATTTGCAAAAAAAATCTCAAACTACACTTTAAATTTTACAGATCAATTTTTAATCAGTTATAAATGCTGTTTAAGCAAAAACTGGTGTATCAAATTAAGCCATATAATTTTTATTCAACCTTTAGCGCTAGGTACGTTTTTCCAAATTTACACTTTTAAAATGAACACATATGAATATAAAAAAGTAATTTAAATTTAGTGAAAGAAAAATGATCATGTTATTTTGACTAAGATGTGATTATAAATAAATATTTAAAAGTAACTTAAACATTGCTACCTTTTGATTTCGACTTACACGCCCAAATACACCAGTGCCACCTGGTGTAAAACAGGGCGTGTAAGTCACAACATTTAGCAAAGAAAAATTAATGCTTAAGACTTCGCAAGTTTAAACTTGCAATGTTTGCATAAACATCTAATAATTAACAACTACATGTTTAATTTTTAAGCTTTATGAAATAACACTAAATAGATGAAATATTGTACAATATATTATCTGGACTTACACGCCCAGATACGCCAGTCACATGTGACTATCAACTTACACGCCCAAATACGCCAGTCTCACCATTCAGGTGTGACCATCGAGTTACACGCCCAATTTTACGCCATGATTTCCAAAATGAAACTGTATATTTTTTTGTACTTTTATTCATACAGATCAATTGGAAATCAATTTGTAAAACTATGTCTGCCGCAATGTGTGAGTTAATATGAATCGTGAAAGACTGAATTAACCTAGAGCCCCAGGTACGTTTTGTACATATTAAGTATTGTATCATATTACTTTATGAACTAAAATTAAGTAGACATTTAACGACAGAAAAAAGAAAATTATTTATGTAAGGTTTATTTGGAAATTATGAGAAATATGAAAAATGTAGTGTATGAAACATTGCTACTTTTTGAGCACGACTTACACGCCCTAATACGCCAGTTCCATGTGGGACCACCGACTTACACGCCCGTTTTGCGCCAGTCCCAAATGGGATTGCCGACTTACACGCCCGATTTTGCACCACTGTAGCAAAATAATGAAAAGAGATGTTTTATGAATCGTGGGTATATCCAATATCATTGATAAACAGTTTTATTGATTGTGTTGGAGTAATGGTATGCACCATATGATGTTCATTGTAAAAACAAGCAAAATATATGAAAAACTTGCTTATCATTACCCCAAGTCTAACAAAAGAAGTAACACTCGGAAAAATTGTCGTAATATATAATGAATATAATATATACTTAAGCTCAATTGCATATAACACAACTAAATAATGTTATCACTTCATTTAAAAAATGATGGATAAAAAAGACTTACACGCTCAAAAACACCACTTAGACGCCCAAATACACCATAGGACAACGACTTACACGCCAACTTTTTGCACAACCCGTTGGCTAAAACTTTGTTTGCTAATTATTATAACAATTATTGATATTTCACAACAAACAATTTTATAAGGGGACCTTTATCAACAAATACCGACTTTA
Source organism: Hydroides elegans (assembly GCA_001703475.1). Taxonomy (NCBI): domain Eukaryota; kingdom Metazoa; phylum Annelida; class Polychaeta; order Sabellida; family Serpulidae; genus Hydroides; species Hydroides elegans. The sequence continues at coordinate 12,268 of LQRL01078100.1, read as the reverse complement.
AATAATATGAATAAGCCAATTATTGCATAATATAAATCAGTTTGATCCGTATTAGGTCACACATCACACTTTAATTAAATGTGTGTTATGTAAAGTGTAATTATTTTATCGGTTTTATTATCGAATAATATTGAGTACAATAATTATTTTCATAATCATTTATCAAAACCACCTGCTAGGGTTTGTTTTTAAAGTTACGAGACATTTTCGACTTACACGCCCATTTACACCACTCGACAAAAACCTCCTGACTTACACGCCCAAAAACGCACCATCGCATAGATTATATTTTGATAAAATTTTAAAATCAGGTGATAAATATCAATTGAAGCCTTAAATGAATAGATATTGTCTCACGGCATACGCACATGGAATTTGAATCAATTATATCAACAAATAACTGTTTTATACATAAGTTAAGGTTTTTAAGTAGTCACATTTTACGGATGCATGTTTTTAGATAACTTCCCGAGTATCTAGGTTAATGATCTTTAGATATGTTATAAACACACCTTTTGTGACTCATATCCACCGGCAAAACCATCCTATACATTTAATTTGCAAAAATAAGAAATGTTCATAACCCATATATATGACATGTAAGATGGATATATAAGTTAGACTCATTTTTTGGTGAAACTGTGTCAGTCGACTTACACGCCCAACTTTGCGCCATAGCTATAAATTTGCAAATATTTCTCAAACAACACTTGAAATTTTACAGATCAATTTTAAATCAATTATAAATATGGTTTAAGCAATAACTGGTGAGTCAAATAAAGCCATATAATTCTTATTCAACCTATAGCGCTAGGTACGTTTTTTTTTCTAAATTTACACATTTAAAATAAACACATATGACTAAAAAGTAATTAAAAAATTAGTGAAAGGAAAAAGAAACATGATGATGTTGTTTTGACTAAGATGTGATGATTAATAAATATTTAGCAACTTAAACATTGCTACCTTTTGATTTCGACTTACACGCCCAAATACACCAGTCCCACCTGGTGTAAAACAGGGTGTGTAAGTCACAACATTTAGCAAGTTTAATTTAATACTTAAGACTTCGCAGTTTTAAACTTGCATCGCATTTTTAAACATCTAATAATTAACAACTACGTGTTTCACTTATAAACTTTATGAAATAACACTAAATAGATGAAATATTGTACACTGTTATATTTGGACTTACATGCCAAGATACGCCAGTCACATGTGACTACCGACTTACACGCCCAAATACACCAGTCCCATCTCCCAAGTGTGACTATCGACTTACATGCCCAACTTTGCGTCATAATTGTAAATTTTCAAATATTTCTCAAACTACACTTTAAGTTTTACAGATCAATTCTAAATCCATTATAAATGTTGTTTAAGCAAAAACTGGTGAATTAAACTAAGTCATATATTTTTTATTCAACCTATAACGCTAGGTAAGTTTTTTTTAAAAAAAAATGCACTTTTAAAATGAATACATATGAATAAAAAGTAACTAAAAATTTAGTAAAAGAAAAATAAAAAATGATTAAGTTGTTTTTACTAAGACGTGATTATTAATAAATATTTCGATGTAACTTAAACATTGCTACCTTTTGATTTCGACTTACACGCCCAAATACATCAGTCTCATCTGGTGTAAAACATGGCGTGTAAGTCAAAAAAATTAGCAAAGATAATTTTATACTTAAGACTTTGCAATTTTAAACTTGCATCGCATTTTGTAGCATTTAATAATTAACAACTACGTGTTTCACTTATATACTTTATTAAATAACGGTTAAAAGATTAAACATTTCTACACTATAATAGTTGGACTTACACGCCAATATACGCCAGTCACATGTGACTATCGACTTACACGCCCAATTTCTTGCCAGTCCACTGCGCCACATGGCGTGTAAGTCAATCAGGTAAGCATGGAATATTTTGTGCATAAACCATTTATGTGTGCATGCAAAGCTAAATATATACAATTGTATATCATTCATTTTAATAGTTTTGGCTTATCAATTCTTGAAAATATTTATTATTAACAAACTATATTGTTATATTATACTGGTCGCCGCATAATTCGGTTTGGTGCAAATTAGGGCGTGTAAGTAGCCCAAAACAGGGCGTGTAAGTCAAACAATTTAGCAGGGCTCATTTAATACTTACGACTTCGCAATTTTAAACCTGCATTGCATTCTAAACATTAAATAACTAAGAACTACGTGATTCGCTTATAAACTTTATGAAATAACGCTAAACAAATAGCGTACTGTACACTATTTTATTTGGACTTACACGCCCATGTACGCCAGTCACATATGACTACCGACTTACACGCCAATTTTACGCCAGTCCACTGCGCCACATGGCGTGTAAGTCAATCAGGTTAGCATGGAGTATTTTTTGCATAAACCATCAATATTACCATGCAAAACTAAATTTAGACAATTACATACGCTTTGTTAGTACCATTTCGCATTATTAATTCTTGAAAATATTTATTATTAACAAACTATATTGTAATATATTTCTGGTCGCCGCATAATTCGATTTGGTGCAAATTAGGGTGTGTAAGTGGCGTAAAACAGGGCGTGTATGTCAAACAATTTAGCAAAGGTCAATTAATACTTAAGACTTTGCAATTGCAAACATGCGTCGCATTTCAAAACATTAAATGATTAACAACTACGTGTTTTACTTATAAACGTTTTAATTTTACGCTAACTAGATAACGCATTGGACACTATTTTATTTGGACTTACACGCCAAGATACGCCAGTCACGTGTGACTACCGACTTACACGCCCAATTTTACACCAGTTCACTGCGCCACTTGGCGTGTAAGTCAATCAGGTTAGCATTGGGTATGTTGTGTATAAGCCATAAATATTTTCATACAAAACTAAATTTAGACAATTGTATACGATCTATTTATTATATTTTTGCCTTATTAAATCTTCAAAATAGTTATTATTAACACACTATATTGTAATATATTACTGAACGCTGCAAAATTTGGTTTGGTGCAAATTGGGGCGTGTAAGTGGCGTAAAACAGGGCGTGTAAGTCAAACAATTTCGCAAAGGTCATTTAATACTTAAGACTTCGCAATTTTTAATTTGTATCGCATTTCAAAACATTTAATGATCAACAGCTACGTCTTTTACTTATAGACTTTTTAAAATAACGCGAAATAGATAACGTATTGTGCACTATTTTATTAGACTAACATGTCAAGATACGCCAGTCACATGTGACTACCGACTTACATGCCCAATTGTACACCAGTTCACTGCGCCACTTGGCGTGTAAGTTAATCAGGTTAGCATTGGGTATTTGGGTATAAACCATTAATATATTCATACAAAAATAAATTTAGACAATTGTATACGATCTATTTTTATATTTTTGCCTTATCAATTCTTGAAAATATATCTATAAATAGCAAACTATATTGTAATATATTACTGGTCGCCGCATAATTCGATTTGGTGAAAATTTGGGCGTGTAAGTGGCGTAAAACGGGGCGTGTAAGTCAAACAATTTAGCAAAGGTCATTTAAAACTTACGACTTTGCAATTTTAAACTTGCATTGCATTTCAAACAATTAAAAAATTAACTATAATGTGTTTTACTTATAAACTTAGTTAAATAACGATGAATATATAATGTATCGTACATTTCACATTTCAAACAATTGAATAATTAGCTCGCATGTGTTTCACTAATAAACTTAATGAAAGCAAACGATGAACAGATTATTATCGTACATTATTTTATTTGGACTTACACGCCAAGAATCGCCAGTCTCATGTGACTACCGACTTACACGCCCCATTTAACACCAGTCACCTGCGCCATATGGCGTTTAAGTCAATTCTACTCTTAATTGATTAGAAACATTTTAAGTTAAATATTCAAACCAATTAATGTGGTCAAGTCAAATAAACATAGTTTTGTTCGGTCACAATACACAAGCAGATCAAGTTGGCAACATACATTGATCGAACACACGTTATGCTGTCGCTCTAAATTGATTAAACTCAACTAAATGTTATTCACTAATCTAAAATTTACATATTTGATATTGTAGGGCAAAGAAAAATTATACTATACATTGATCGGAAACATATATCTTCTTCAAGTTAAATATTGAAACCAATAAATGTGGTCATATCAAATAAACATAGTGTTGCTGGGTTATAATACATGAGGTTGTCAAGTTAGTAACATGCACACGCATTATAAGGTCCATGTAAACATATTAAAACCAATTGCTTTTATTTTATTATCATTTCTTGACGGCTGAGGGCTGACCATGAGACGCTGAACAGGCGTTTCACCTGGCTATCAAAACTTTGATATATGTGATACTTTGGTCAAACTTTGTATCTAAGAATAACCGACCTTAGTGTCCGGGACCTGGCACTCCCGGGCTTGTAGCGGGTTTGGTCGTACTGATTTGGTTGATCCTGTCAGTAGATATAGACTTGTTTAAAATATTAAGGCAACTCTCACATCTCGGGTGGAGGTCGGCTGAAACGCTGTGAAAAAAAAAACGTTTATCGTAATTGCAAGTTTGCGTGGTCCCAATTTGAATAATCCTGATATCATATCCAAAGTCACCCAGACTGCAAGGTAAAAGGAACACCTGTTCCTGCACGCATGACATACAGCAGTGGATAAATGTGGCAACCATCATATCCTACTTGAAAAACCAAAATCGCTCAACATACCCCCTCTCTACTCCGTTGGTTTACATCGTTCTCACGTGCCGCTCACAGTGCGTGCGTCTAGAGGATATCATCTCAGATATAACGTTTCTGAATGGGGGCTGTTCCGCAGGTTGCTATCTTCGGCATGGCAGGATTCCTTGCACTAATCGACGATTTTCGGCCACCTCTCCCCATTACCAAATAAGTGAACAACAGTAAAACTTTCCATAGCATAAGTAGGAAATGCCCAAACTCGACGCGATAACAGACATCGACAAAACCGACGAATGTACTCACGAAAATAACATAAAAATAAACTCTCGAAAACGTATGAAATAGTATTTTTTTACAAAAAGAAAAAGTGAATCCATCCCCGATAATGATTGATGGCGAGAGCATCAAACGAGGAACAGTAGCAAAGCTCGTTGGCCTACACATCCAGGACAACCTCAAATCGGATATCCATATCGATAATAGCGTCAAAAAAAGCGAGCTCCCTGAGCGGTATGCCTAAGAAGGCGTCTCAAACAACGCGCTTCGCATTGTTTTGACAGATCTGGACTAGGTGCAAGCCCTAAGAAGAAACCATATGAAGGATTTTCGTTAAGAAAATGAAATTTGCCGGTGACATATCGCACGATCTCCTGCCCAGGAAGCAAGAGTAAAAAACATGATCGACGTCGCCAAAGATAATTCTATCTGCCAAAATGTAAAACGTTTTAAATAATCGTTTGTTGCTTAGAGCCTTTAAAGTTTTAATTAACTGTGATATATAATCGCATAACATTCTAGTCATTATCACTATTGATAATGTTGAAAATATGTATTCAATATATTCAAAAATAATATGTTAATGATATATATAAAATTATTTTTTGGTATAATTCAAACGCATTATTGTCATGTAGATCAACACAAAATATCTTATTTATCTTATTTTATTTGTTTCCCGAAGCCTAGCTGTAACCGTAACCCCAAAAGTGGAGAAACGGCTGTGGATCTGCTGTCAAAAGTCATTACGACAAGAAACTTGTGTTTTGGAAAGCTGAAAGCCCCCCTAGGAGCGATTTTGCAACTTTGAATGTTAAGGTATAATAAGGGTATATGGGGAGGGGAAAGCCGTACCCTAATGCATCCTAGTTAGGTTAAGGCGGCAAAAATTGCTTTTCTTTTAGCTAGATAAGACCCAATTTGTCCTCTTAAAGCAAATTCAAATTCACAAATCTGACACCAATAAATTGTTGGTTCAGTGTAATAAATATATATCAAATAGATTGAGAGCTACTAGCTACTTCATTATTTGATAATCGGTTTGTGATAAATGATGAACTTTAGTTTTATAAGGAAAAAGGCTGAGTTATAAAGTCTTTAATAAAACTGTTATTCTTTGCTTCTATGACAATATTACATTTTAAATTTGTATTTACTTCAGACTCTTCAATGTGATTTGTATTTAAGGTATAATAAGGGTATATGGGGAGGGAAAAGCCGTACCCTAATGCATCCTAGTTAGGTTAAGGCGGCAAAAATTGCTTTTCTTTTAGCTAGATAAGGCCCAATTTGTCCTCTTAAAGCAAATTTAAATTCACAAATCTGACACCAATAAATTGTTGGTTCAGTGTAATAAATATATATCAAATAGATTGAGAGCTGCTAGCTACTTCATTATTTGATAATCGGTTTGCGATAAATGATGAACTTTAGTTGTATAAGGAAAAAGGCTGAGTTATAAAGTCTTTAATAAAACTGTTATTCTTTGCTTCTATGACAATATTACATTTTAAATTTGTATTTACTTCAGACTCTTCAATGTGATTTGTATTTCTCTGTGATCTTCATGTTATTTAAGCTGCAATTTATCTGTTGGAGGTCTCTTTGTATAATAATATCAAAAGTACGACTAATCACATTCTGATTTATGAGAGCGCTGATATCTTAACCAGACATCAGATCTTACAATTGCATATTAGTTATCGATGCATCACTTAAGTTGTAGGCATTCTAAATTATTTTTTGAGAGGGAATAATTGAAAACTATTTTCCTTCATTTTCGCTTCCACTATGTGTTTAATCAATATTTAATGACATGGTGTAATGCGTTTGTATTCTTTTTGAGTTGAAAAACAAACAGCTTTACGTATTTTTCGGTACACCATTTAAGCATTTGCATCACAAAATATCAACAATAATCGAGAAACAATGTGGCATCTTTCTACTTGGCCTATCGAATGCCTATCAAATAACACTGTGATGTTTGCTAATGCTTGAATAACGTTTTCCGTCGGTACGTCTATTTATATCTACAAATAATTATTCTATGTTGCACATTGGTTACTAATAGTAAAACTATATTAAATATGGTTGTATTCAACATTACATTTTTAATGGATTTGTCTGCAATAAATTTATTGCAAATGAATGAATACTTTGATGTTGTGCAAATAAGAAAAGTTGTTTTAATGTTATTTTACATCTTTTACTACATAGAAAAATTATTTCGTATGGGTCTGTCATTAGCTTGCTTTATTATAAAACTTGTATCTTTCAATATATATTATGCTGTGTTCAGAACCTCAGTTTTACCCACTAGATATATTATCACGGGGTGCATGGTCACGATACTTGATGCAATCCATCAAGTTTGGATGGAAATGTTTAAATCTTAAACTCTTGAAAGTATTTTTATTTTCATTTTTGTATATTTTAAATGAAATCACAACAAAATGTGGCATTCTTATATGACTTTGCGGTAGAACAATATGTTAAAAACAAATAAAGCGAAAGAAATGTTCATTATGTTCTTGCATGAGAAATCCCACAATAGGCATTTTTCCATTATCATTTTTAGCAATATACGTATATATCATTACAATGAACATAGTAATAACATTGTAATAATGAGTAAATAAACATATACTAATATCAATCACGATTATATTGAAATTAAATAACAGTTAGGATTTTATTGACTAGAAAAGTACTATTGCATAAAGCAAAGAGGTTTTTAATAAACAAAAATGTATTTTCACAAACGCATCATATTTGAAATAAATAAGTGAAATATACAGAAGATATCATATATTTATAAATGAATTGATATCAATTGACATAAATTGTTATTAAATAAAAGCTTAATTTTACGTTGAAGGCAGTCGTATACTGCATTTGCATTTTGTTTTATAAAATTATTTTATCAATTCACATGATAATATCGATTTTAAATTAATGTTGATTTGAATTGTTGATTAAAATTTTAAAAGTAAAAGGAATATTGCTCAGGTTAAATGATGAAGAAGCGAGATACTTAATCTCTATATTTCTGGTTGGAATATTAGTGTCGCGGAAATAATGAGATGAAATTATTAAATCATTGGGTTACTGTCAAAAAAAGCTTTCCATGGTCCGCCATTTTGTTGATTTTAGCCCATACCGTATAATTTATTTCACATGATCTCAAAGTATAATTTATGTCACATGATCATCATAAAAATTGCGTTTTTCGAGAGATAAAATAAAGAAACAATATATTGCGCAAACCATGCCTGTTGTATAATGCAAAAGGGGAGCTCCGCTCCCTTTTACGATTATATGTCTTGCGATTCGTTCAAATTCCAACATCGACTGCCTAATAGAAGAAGTATGATTTGGTGGTTTCACGAATTCATATTGGATGTTTTATACTTTCGACATGGATTGTAATGATGTGCTTAAACACTTTTTTTTTACATTGATAATACATTTTTTATATCAAACAATTGTTTAAAATAAAAAAAGTATATTTATCTGTATATCCTGACAGAATTATATAAGCCCGCAAGATAATTCCAATAAGAGAGTTTTGGTAAAAACAAAGCACCTTTGCAAAGCCAAGTGTTCAAACCTTTCAAAAAAAGATTTAGTTAAGATGCTACTTTTGTTCAACCACTTTTGTAAGAAATACTCAAATCCCACATTTGTCAATAGAGACATTTTACAAAGTGAGCAACTACAATTATGAATTGAAAAGGACCAATCCAAATGCATTTTTCTGTCTGCATTTTGATCCCGTATACTTGTCTGATCCCCTTTGGTACTTTCGACATTTCAACGAAATTGAAATACAACAGTGACCTGCAAATCACTGTTTTATGTAGATGATAGTGTGTTGGTAGTAAGTTTTTAAATTATAGATTTGATCATTGACCGACAAGGCACTGATCTGGCATCATGAAGCCGGTGGTTAATTGAGAGTGATCTGTGATCTCAATTGGGAAGATAACCTGTTTCATCTTTGTCGAAACAATCAGAATGTCGTCGAGCCGGTACGGGCCGGGCTGTTATTGGGAACAGTTTCGAAACCATTTCGGAACAATGAACAATTGGTATTGTTAAAATTTCAAAACTTTTAGAGCTTTCCGAATAGTTAAATGCAACTCCTAATATCTTGATATTTATTAGATATGGGGTTACGTCGTTGAGACAGCCATACATCACGAACTTGCCAAGTATTAGAAATTAATATTTCGTACAATGTTTGTGAACGCTCGGGTTGCTCTGATGCTATTGTGAGGTCATTAAAGGCAAGACTAGGTAAGGCATTCCAATCTCTTATTGTGTTTTGTACGAAACTGTATTTATAGTTTTACACTTTGGGGGCACATTTGAAGATTTAGTTTTAGAAAACATAGGGTTGTGTAAGCTTTATTGCATAGTGAATTTACATGATAGTTCCAGTTTAAGTCGCTAGTGATATTGTCGCCTAAATACTTAAATTGACGAAAGGAAAAGGTTTTGTAGCCTTTGATAGTGTAGTCTTAAAGAATATCGCATCGTTTTTGGGAGAAACATACCATATTGCATTTCAAAAGTTGGAAGTGCCTACCCCAATCGAGGGCCCATTTACCAAGTTGGGTAATGTCATGCTGTAAAGCAAGACAATCTTTCATACTACGGATGACTCTGTAGCAAACATAATAATCAGCAAAAAGTCTAATAGGAGAGCCAACACATTTAACAATATCATTATACATGTTGGTGAATATATATTTTTGTATTTCGAGAAACCCAAAAACCCGATCCCTTCAAAACAAAACAAAAATACTGCAATCATAAAATTCGAAGTGTACTAATTTACAAAATCTGTTGAGATCGGTCTACATCGACAATTTGTATTCAAGCCGTAAAACAGTTAGACCTTATTGTTAATTCTCATTGAAAAGGTAAGTTCTGCATGGGATTAAATTGAGTCACATTTATTAGTATACGAGTGCCAATGTGCCAATGTACAATATCCCAGAGAACTTAAATAAAGGTAGAGAGTTTGGGGTGATATAAATATTTGTGTTGAAATAGCCCGTATTTCCCAATAAACCAATCACATTGCTTGTTACTGGTTTGTTACGTCATTCATACCTTATTTCGATAGATTTCCAATACATGCACAATCTCTCCATTGGACATTTTCTTCATTCAAAAAACATTCATGTTAAAAGAGAATTTTGGAAAAGTTATTTTGCATGTAAAATATGTTTTGAAAAGATATTTGGAGTAAAATACTCTCTTCTCAGATCACTATACCCGAGATGTTTGGTAAAATTTATTTTCGAGATCACACGTTTGGTAATGCACATTTGCACAATAAATGTGGAGGCTGCTCTTAAGTTATTTTACATCCACCAAACATACAGTGGAATGAAGTTTTATTGAATTAAATCAATCTGCCCCAACTCTTTATAATAATATTTATCGCAGATATCTTACAAGCGTTTTAAATGACAACTTTTTGGGATTTCAAATATATAATCTGGTTTGATTTTATCTTACCTTTTTTGATATTAGAGAATTAAGTCACATTCGATTTCAAAGTAATGAGCTTTTAATACTCATAATATTTGTTGGCAGAGAAATACAAGAATTAATTTAACAATTATTGATTTTAAAAATCACATTTTACAATATCAACTCGTCGTCGTTTTTGATATTATACGGCTAATGCATTTTCTCTGCGTAAATTAATGATATATCCTGAATGAGAATTGTTTTAATTAGCCTTTTAGTTAATTCACAATATTCACCAGGCGTCTCTATTCTGATCAAGTTTTACTGCTCCATATATATGCATGCACTTTGGTAGTTGTTTTTCAATCAGTGTTAGGAGAGTTAGTCGCTGGCCTCCTACTGGCTTTTTCGATGGTCTAAAGCCCTCGCAGAGTGTTTTTTTGCTGGTGCTGAGTTCGGTAGTTGTAGATATGTGTGCAATAAAGCTTACTTATTCATTCAAGCATCCGGATGTAATCATGCAAATAGTTTAATATAATATCGAATATGTCTACAGTAGTCTACATATATATTATTCTATTGTAATATAAGTCTGATAAGTGGTGACATATGTGTATATATATAAATGTTAATTACTCAGGGTTAATGTTAATTACTCAGGGTATAAATACTGTGATATAAATACTGTTGCACAAAAAAAAAGTGTTTAATTTTGTGTAGTTATAGCTTAGTTACACAGGGCTGGCAAATACATAAGAAATATTATTTTCTTCTGGCCAGTACCTTTTCGTCAAACTGCATAATATATAAAAAAATGGTTAAAATATGTTATCTTTTGTTCAAATACATGCATGTAATGTGACGAAATAAACATTCATTCATTCATTCATTCATATGACCAAACACTCTAAGACGCTTAGTTGCTATGGTCTTTTACCATGGTTTTTGACCAGCTTTTTCGTATAGTTATTCGTTCGTTATCCATTTGTTATTTGGGTCCCAGGGTATGTTTAGGACTCTAAGAAGAAGCTGTCTTTGGAAAGCGTCTATTTTTTCTCTAACGTGCTAGTAAGAGTCCACGATTCACAATTATATAGGAAAATACTCCATAGTAACGCGTTGAAGACTCGCAGTTTAGTTTCTACGCTCACGTTTTTGTTAGTAAATATAGGTTACAGTTTGAAAAAAAAGCGATGTTAGTGAGTTGTTTACGTCTATTTATGTCTTCTGTTGTTTCAAGTAAACTGCCTACGTATTTACATTTTTTCCAGCTTTCTTCGCCATATCAACTGATTTTCGGTTGTCTCGGATAAGTTCTGAAAATAACCACATCCAATTTATCATTTGTCATGTAAAGTATCGAAATAACTATACTTTTTCGATTTCGAACTGTTAAAACCAGCTTAACATGTACATATTCTTCTTAAATTGATTGCATCACTTTCAAATGCCATGACAAGCTCGAATTATTGACATAGTCTCAATACTCATGTATTATCGCTCACTCATGTTAGTCCTTGATTTCACATTTTGATATATGTCAACATTTATTCTGAAAAATTTTCCCTATCTTTTTTGTACCCGTAACAATGGTACATTTTCACTACGTTTTATATAGAAATAATAAGAATTCGTAACAATTTATAGATACAATTGTTAAAATTGAAACGAAATTCACTACGATAAATTTATATTTATTATATACTGGAGGACTCTATTTTGAAAAAGGGTAACAAGTAACAAAATTCACTACACTTTTGACATTCATATTTTTCGGGAAGCCCTATTTTGAAAAAAGG
>LQRL01078077.1:7326-18237 GCA_001703475.1 Hydroides elegans | reverse complement strand
ATTAAAGATTGTGATAAACAACACTTTCTTAACGTAATTTATTTTGATTATGATTGGTAGATGATTTGAACGGAACGGGGTGTTTTATGGATGTGATCACGATGAACTGTGTAGGAAACGGAACTCTATCCATCACGAATGCCATATACGGAAAGTACGCTAACTCGTGTACTGGATGTTGTTCGCCGAGTGGGGATGATTGTACCGTTCTCATGTCTGATCAAAATCCTTCCGATTGGACCGCTTTGCTGTTAAAATGCAATGGACAAACAAGTTGTAGCCATGAGTATACAGGAGTTGTTATCAATGACTGTGAGCCTAGCTATGTGGCGGATTATATGCAAATTTCTTACACTTGTCCACCAGGTGATTTATATGTTATATTCGTATCTAGGTATATAATGAGTAGAATGAATATAGATGATTTTTTTTTATATAAGAGGAAAATGAAGCAATATTTGTTTGTGCTTGAAATCTCAAACTCAACACGATTATAAAGTAAAATTAACTAAAACATGTGTATGCATTATATCGATATTGTAAAGGTTCCTTAACAGGTAATTTTCAAGTGTATGTCACTTACATTTCAGATAATGTGGTCTTAAATGACGCCATCGGATTCACCGCCATGCATTCTCTCGAAGGAAGTTACCAATCTGGTGACATTATTGAGTTCGATACCTTAGTGACAAACACGGGCAATCATTATGATCCCTCCAATTATACGTTTACATGTCCAGTTAAGGGCATGTATATGTTCAGTGTTAGTTTGCTTAGCAACAGTTATGTTAACGATGGGTTTCTAAGTGTAATGAGAGATGGAAACGTTTTGATTGATGTGTTTTTGGATGGGCATTCTTCCAGCTATTCCATAAGTACAGCTAGCGCGGTCATCATTGCGGAGTGCGACATTGGCCAACATGTTTACGTGGAAGCTACGTCAAGTGCGTATGTCGACGGCACCCGTAATTCATCGCACTTTTCTGGTGCTTTGATTCAACGTTTGTAATATAGGAATCTTTCTTGCATTGAATATGACTGGATTCAAAAGCAGTTTCAAAACATACTAATGATTTTCTTTAATGATTTCATTTAATTTAATATCAAAGACATAACATTAAGTCAAATTTCATATTTTCGCGAGTTATTTATTATATTGTTATTGCTGTTTTGATAGATTCCGAACATGAAATGTAAATATATGAAAATAAACGTATATCTAAATGAATATGTTTCATTATTCGTAGTACTATTATATATTTTTATTCGAGAAACAACAAGGTATACCCTTTGAAATTCGATGCGGTAATATTGTATTGAACAGTTCCCCGATTGAAACATCCGGGCATTTTACGATCGAAATTGGACAGAGAAAAAATAACCTTCTTATTCTCTGAACCTACAGTTGTATTTAACCTTACTTTTTAAACGTCCTCTTACATAATCGGGGGTTTGTTTTTAAAAATGTGGTGCAAAATAAAGTAACACGTCAGTCTGCATCATCCATATTTCTTACATTGTAGATATATTTGCTGTGTGGTGTATTTTACTTTTCATTCCATCAGTTGACCTTATAACTGCATTCTTATTCATAATCTTTCAATAATAATAAATATTTACATAAATTCTTCAATATGATGACTGCTAAAATATAAACAACATAAAAACATACATATAATCGCTTGTTAAACAGCAAAAAAGATCTTTTATAATTATAAAATGGGTTGAATAATCTTCATCTTTATTCAGAATGTGCTCGAGTATAAACAAATAATTTTCTCATTATCATAATGTTTAAAATGTTTTTTTATCCACCATTTGACACTCGTTCATGGTACATCCGGTAGGTTATCCTTGATAGTATAAACCTACAAATTCAACAATAATCATAGTTTTATGTACAAATAACATCAAAACACTAATTGTAAATTAAATAACATGTTTCAAGCTCATTTATAAGAAAACGGGGTTGCTTAAAAATGGTATTTATTGGCAAGTAGTGAAGAATATTACCAGCAACACATCCAGTCTTAAAACAAGCAACATTTCCAGCAATCATTCCGCTAAAAACCAGTTGTGTGAGGTTATCCATGCGACGAGGCGCCATTCCACCCAAAATACTCAGCATCATACCCATAACGCCAACATATGAAAGGCCACATAGTGTGTATTGAGTTATAACGGCAGAGCGTCCTTGACAACATAATACAACATAATTGTATACATGTAGCAAGTAGAATCGAAATATGCTGGGCTCCTCCTAAAATAATTTGCTACGCTTTATTCACCAAAAGGTGGATTCACATGATATTAAATCAATAGTAAATGATATGCCAATAATTGACCAAACGAAATATTTAGAAAAATATGACAGATAAAACAACCAGAATGTGATTGTAAGAGATGCATAAAAGGCAAAGGAAATTTTTCAGAACAAAAATGATATGGTACCTTACGCTTATTTTTCCACCTTAAAGGAAATCCTCCTCAAATATAGTTGGCACTGTCACATTACTAATTGAGGCATTCACCGATCCCGGAATAGCATGCAGTAACAAACAAGAGTCGTTATTTTCCCATAATGCACCAGGGATGTTCTTGTAGTCATCAAATTGGCGTTTATTCCTTTCCGGATTAAAACAAACATATAGACAAATTAATGATAAGCAACGTTAACTGTTTTGATTTAATCGATGAATAAATCAGATGAAAGTATAATATGTCTGGAATTAGATTAAGTGTGTGTCGTTTATATGCATATTAAGACGAACATAGCCGGTTACTACTAAAATCACCAAAGATAATGCGTTGCGGCATTAGAACAAACTACTTGCAGTTTAATTCTAATAAAAAACAATAAGTCCCCTCACTCGATAAGATATCCTAATTCCTGGTAGGCGATAAAAGGTGTCGTAAAAATCTTGATTCCTATGAGTTCCGCCACTTTATGACAATCATCGGGTTCGACGCCCGTGAGGAAGGCAAATGGGTAGAGCAAGTAGAACAGATTAACGGGAAAGATAATTAAAATTGTTATTTTTTACTTTACGCAATTTTAGTGACGAAAACAGGGATTTCAATTCGCCGCTTTTTTATAATCAACCGGCGTCACATCGATGAGAAAAGCAAATGCGTAGAGCAAATAGGAACAGATCAACTGTAAAAATAAACATTTGTATATTACATATAATTTCTATAGATATCAATTCGCCCAGTAAATATGTTCATCTTGTTGCTTAACAAAATATCGGTTGAATTCATAAGAGACCATGTTTGTTTATAAAGAAATTAATTTGTCATATCGAGCAAACGTTTGAAAAATGAATGTTTTTAATGTTGCATTACATAATTTCATTCAAACTGGTTTAAAAACTTATCATGTTTATCCGGCCTGTTACCTTGTTTTCTAGACAAAATAATAGAATTATGTAATTGTTTTTCGCAATATCAAGTGCCAACATTCACCAATAACTATTAAACCTAAAACGCAAGAGGTTCATTTACGTGTTCGTATTAATGCTTTCTACACTTAAACCATGTAAAGAATATAGTTTTACCTGAAATGTTAACGGTTCGTTCGTATGTTGCTCCAGATTCACCCTCTCTTCCATCCACTTCAAGTTGTTGTTCAGAAAATTCAAAATGAACGTAAACGCAATGACATTTACGGAGATGTAAGGCACTAGTTTGATTGCGTTCATAGCACCGTGTGAAATCGCGTCGATCACGTTTAGGCGATCGCTGAGAAAGCGAAAAAGACAATCAAACCCAATTTGAATGTTTTATTTAAATGATAACACTCTTTTATAATATTAGTTATTGTACGTTAATAGCGCCATGTGAAAGGGCATCGATCACGTTTCGGCGATCACTGAAAAAAGCATTTATGAAAATAAATCTTTGATTATAGTGTAGTTATACGCTTTTGGCATATGCTCAACTGGTAATTATGAAAGGTTTTGGATCCTTAATGACGTAGTGCAAAAAAATGCACATATTTATTTCGACTAAAAATAAGGGTAGTTTTCTGGAAAATGGACTGAATGAAAATCAAAAGGTATGCGACCAATAGATAACTGAAATGAATATATATATAAAATCCTTCTCCTAAAACACATGAATATGCAATCATGACAATGTAATAAACATGGTGATATTTTGAACCATTATACATTGCAGCACTTCTGTTTTTTTTAATCTGTGTGATTTTTACTGAACTACCATCCTTAACCCGAAACAAATATGCATGTTTTGAAAACACAAAAATCAAAACAATCATAACACAATGTTTCAATAAAATGATCATTCCGTTATTAGTTTCGCTTGATTGTTAACCTTTTAGGTAGTTTTGCCAGCTCAGCTGCCGTTGTCTTGGAAACATCTCTTTCCGGGTAACGCAGTTTGGACAAATCGAGTGACGCAGGGGCACTAATCACTGACGCAGCTAATAAAAAAGGCTTGCGTCAGCCTAAAAAAGGAAACGATTATAAAAAAGCTTAAGAAAAAATCGTTAAAAAGCAGAAAATCGATTTAATAAAAATGGATGAAGAAAAATGAAAAAAAAGGAAACGTATAGCAAGCAGAAAAATAAATGGCTGCAACAATGGTTACTCATGTGGACAAAACATGAAAATCTAGTTGATTACACTTTTAAAGCACACTATAAATAATTCCGAATATGTTTTTATGTGTTTAAGCTCATTTGTTTAGAGCCTCGATACAGGTAGGAGTGCAAATTTAAATATTTTCATTGATAAATAAATGATTTGAATTCACACGGGAATAGTTACAAAGTCTCACTTATAATTTGAAACTACATGTATCAACATACCAAAACATATATGATAGGCGTTTTAATTTACGTTAAGAATCGATTCAATTGTTTATCGCTTGAAAACTTGCCCCAACTGCTATAAATCCCACCATAAGTGACCCGGAAATGGGGCCAAATCCATTTGTGAGAACGGCGTGCAGTTCGGATTTGGTCATGAGACCGATGAAGGGTTTGATCATGAACGAACACTCGCTCTGTAAAAAGAAACACAAAAAAGGAATATATCTTAAAACTGTATTAAATCTGTCGTTCATGCTATAAAAATCTCACTTGAGTGAACTCAAAATATCCCTGAACCGTTTATTTTGCTTCGATTCAATTAATTTTGAAAGTAGCAAGAACTAATAACTAGCTCTACAAAAAGATAGTTATCCACACGAATTAAATTAAACGAATCTAAAGCTTACAGTAATGAAACATATTAACCTCATTATATTCAATCTTTCAAGATCAAAACATTGATTTTCAGCCCTATAGCTGAGATAACTCGAGGTATCTGTCCGAAATACATCTCCAAAAATATGTTCCCAGCTGCATTTATCGATTCTCCAGCAGATGTTCCCATTATGCATTGTATGGCGCAACCAATCCACACAACGACCCACTGATGCCGAGGTAATGGAGGCACGAGATGACCGAACTAAAGAACACGATCTTAGGAAGAACCTGTAAGAATCAGAGGAGGTTAAACGTCTTAATTTGTTCGTATCCATAATGCATTGCATGGCCCATCCGATACACACGACAACCCATTGAATGATGCCGAGAAAGTGAAGGCACGAGATGACCGAACTAAAAAACACGATCTTAGGACGAACCTGTACGAATTAGAGGAGGTTAAACGTCTTAATTTGTTCGTATCCATAATGCATTGCATGGCCCATCCGATACACACGACAACCCATTGAATGATGCCGAGAAAGTGAAGGCACGAGACGACCGAACTAAAAAACACGATCTTAGGAAGAACCTGCAAGAATAAAAGGAGGTTAAACGTTTTTTTCGTTCTCATAAGCATTGTGCGGGGCCAATCCACACAACCACCCGTTGAATGATGCCGAGATAGTATAGACAAGAGATTACCGAACCGAAAAATACGATCTTAGGAGAACCTGTAAGAATGAAAGGAGGTTAAACGTCGTAATGTATTTGTTCCCATAATTCCTTTGTATGGATCCAATCCACACAACCACCAGTTGAATAATACCAAGATAGTGGAGGCACAAGATGACCGAACTGAAGAACACGATCTTAGGAAGAACCTGTAAGAATTAGAGGAGGTTAAACGTCTTTTTTTTCGTTCTCATAAGCATTGCACGGGGCCAATCCACACAACCACCCGTTGAATAATGCCGCGATAGTGTAAACAAGAGATTACCGAACCGAAAAATACGATCTTAGGAGAACCTGTATGAATGAAAGAAGGTTAAACGTCGTAATGTATTTGTTTCCATAATGCATTATATTGCACAACCGATCCACGCAACCACCCATTGAATGATGCCGAGAAAGTGAAGGCACGAGACGACCGAACTTAAGGGCACGATCTTTGGAAGAACCTGTTAGAATGAAAGGAGGTTTAACGTTTTTAATGTGTTCCCATAATTCCTTTGTATGGATCCAACCAACACAATCACACGTTGAAAGATGCCGGCGGGATAGTAGAGGCACAAGATGACCGAACTAAAGAACATGATCTTAGGTAGAACCTGTAAGAATAAGAGGAGGTTAAACGTCTTTTTCGATCTCATAAGCATTGCACGGGGCCAATCCACACAACCACCCGTTGAGTGATGCCGAGATAGTGTAGACAAGAGATTACCGAACCGAAAAATACGATCTTAGGAGAACCTGTAAGAATGAAAGGAGGTTAAACGTCGTAATGTGTTTGTTTCTATAATCCCTTTGTATGGATCCAATCAACACAACCACCTGTTGATAGATGCCGGGATAGTAGAGGCACAAGGTGACCGAACTAAAGAACACGATCTTAGGAAGAACCTGTAAGAATTAGAGGAGGTTAAACGTCTTTTTTCGATCTCATAAGCATTGCACGGGGCCAATCCACACAACCACCCGTTGAGTGATACCAAGATAGTGGAGGCACGAGATGACCGAACTATAGAACACGATATTAGGAATAATGTCAAATCGATAAAATCAAATCACTTTGTCCTTTAGGGACTAGTTTATCGCATTTAGATTTTTAGCGGGAAGAGTCCGCTCTCCCCTCACAAAATCACTAGGGATAAGAGATTTTGTGACATTCATTTTAGATAATTTTTTTTTATGCATTACAATTTATTAACCATTAAAAAATCAATCGTTTTATATCATAAACCATTGATAAGCTATGCGTGTAATATCAACTCTAGTAAATTTCAAAAACATTTCGGACTGGATTTGGGTTATTTGGGTTGATGACAAACGATAAAAATGATAAATTCACTGGATATTTTTTAATGTTATTTCATATCTATAATGTCAGTTATCTTACATTGAATAACATGCTAACAATAATAAGGTAGATGGGACAAATTAGCCACGAGAATATCTTTGAAGCTTGAAATCAAGTATGATTGATGATAGGAGCACTAAGCAAATCTAATGTCACCATGCATTTATCATATCATACCTACAGCTAAACTAGGATAGCAGTTTTGTACATAAATCATAATATATATGAACATTATGACTCAAGATTTCGTTATAACATTACAATGAAGTCAGATTAAAAAGTGTTTAAAATATTCAGGCATTATAAAATAACTTAAATACAGTCATCAGATTCTTCCTTCGTTATAGATTAACAACAATTTATAACAAAACATGTTATTATTAACACATCATTAATTATTTGTGCTCAATACCTCATTGTCATTGCAAAACAATACAGAACGATATGAATGTAGATCGCGCAAACCTAAAGAGATGTTTAAGTGTGCAATATTGTGTTGTTAAAAAAACATAATCTCAATAACGTCCACATATGATGGACAATTCAGAGCGTTCTTTGGAGGAATGCCACAAATGTATATGCATAAACAAAACAATATATTAGTTTTTAAACATGCATTTTCATAATTTATATCAATTCAATGTTATTGAAACCTTTATATAAAAAGACTTATTCTAATATGACTTGTTTTCAAAGACGTTAAAATCATCAGTGGTTAAGGAGTAATGGATAGATTAAATGTGGTCCCTCAAATTTTGTTTTGGCACTTAGGGTATTAAAAGCATGGTTATCGATATACGAAGGCAATATAATGATTAGTCGTTAATTTATCGTCGATCAATTGTTCGCCGAGGCGCTCCTACGCCCTTTGGCGGCCATCGGTACGCTGTAGCTGAAGAAGAACTTGACGTCAATTTTCAAAAGGGCGCAATGCGATCAAAACGTGAACTTTATCAGGCGCGGATTTACCATATAAATCACCCGGTGCACGCCCCCTGTTCGCCCTTATATGTAAGACAAAAAAAAATTAATTTGCGCCCCCGTTTCATCCTGATAATTTATACAGTAGCGCCCCCAGGTTCAATAATTTCTGGATCCGCGCCTGTTTATGTTCTAAATTATGTTCGTTTTGACACTTTTGCCTTGCAAACGCACGATATTCAAACGCATTATTCGCGTCCACGCAAATAAATGCTTGATAGACATTCATTTATACAATATATTGATATTCAAATTAGGCGTTGTCCTACAGTGAAAACCACTAGCGCCGTCTGTCGTTATTTCCTTGATACAAGTCTTTTTTAAATCAAGCTGAGGTTCATGTAAAGAATCTAGTTGAAACAATGCTAGCTTTGTGTGCTATGAACAGGAGTACCCAACGAGCCATTTTTGAAATAGTGTCTCATTTTACTGCATTTGGCCTGAAATTAATTCTAATCTTCTTTAAACCTGATAATGATTTCTATTTATCGAATGGTTTTATCCTTAATTTGCAGCAAGGAACACAGAAAATATCGTGCCAGCAATCATGCGATGCTTAAAGTCCATTTAATTATAAAGCAACAACTTTAAAGGCTATCAAAACATATTTCAAACTATGGCTTTATTCTTATCACATGCCAGGAAAATACGAAATATTTAAAATACAATATTTCATCTATTCTGTTCTGTGAAAATGCCAGAAAGATAGATATATGAAAAGAATAGATATTTCACATAATAAATCGCTGTGTACTCCTGTATGGAACCGCGCCCTAAAATATATCGTGCTTAACACATTAAAGCGCTATTAGCTTGTAAAAGTATAATAAAAATATTTGAGGTAGCATTATTAGATAGTATGTTATATCACATATAGCGGTGGAGAGTTGTCTATTAAGCCAAGTCCACTATGTCCATCTTTTCATTATTCACATCAGACACCTTTCTTTCCTTTTTCCTCTTGAACACTCTATTACAAATACAAATCCACACAATCTCAGTCATTTCAAACAACGTAATCAAACTCGCTCCGATCGTCAACCCTATAAACCCGCCAATATTGCCCAATAGCGCAGTGACCTCGAATGACCTTCGCTGTTCAACGACCTTGAAATCCAATGATTTGTAAAATATCTTCACGATCATCGTATTTTCCCTTGCCTCTGAAAACGATCGATTGAGATTCGTATAGGCCTGAATGGATTCAAATGTCGCAGCGATAGGAAATACATTTGATGAGACACTTGCGCGATAATCCCAGGTTCTACAGTTGCGCTTACAGTGACTGCACTCGCGACCAAAATCCGCAGATATATCTTGGTTGTAGCATTGGAAAATCTGCAGAAATGTGCAATTTAATAGACCGTGTTCTGCGCATGAGCAGTTGGTATATAATAAGCTGCGTGTGCAGTCATCCATGCAACTGCCGAAGTCACGTGATTTATCATTGTCGTTGTTGTTGTTGTTTTTCTCGTGGCATTCTTGTACGGAGTAAGGTGGGTTTAATCGGTGGTTGCGCTCGATTTCTAAAGATACGTAGTGTTCCATACCTAGAATGATATTCAATGATAAATATAAATATAAAAATAAAAATCAAACGAAATCTATAAACCTTTTTGTTGTGTGATTACCAGTTCTGAACAAATTAATATATTAAAATATAAATATAGTTGGTTTTTAAAATGAAGAAGTTCCGCTCGACATGTTAGTGATAAAAAATACACCCTGGAATCATATAACATTTTGTATTTGAAAGTAGTTTTGCAAGAGTTCATTATTTATATTTTCGCTAGAATCATAACTCTAAGCCGCGTTCATCCGAAACAGGACAAAACTAGAAATGTGTTTGGCCCGCTACTTATAAATCAGTGAAGCCGCCCAAATCAAACAAAAATCAAATCATTCAAACAATTTCCGAATCAAATATTAAATTTTTTGTGTATAATAGTTTCATTATAATACTTGTCTGTATGAGTTAGGATTCGAACCCCTGACCTTATGATTACGAGTCTGATGCTCTATGGCTGAGATACAGACCCATTTGAGATATGAATGAATGTGCACACGATTTCAACCATAGCTAATATTATGTCACATAAGTTATTTTGACTGACTTGACCACTATATTAAACATCTTTCGGTTTCAAAGGTCTAATGAACTAGAAAACAAGTTTATAAATATCATTTGCACATTTTTATGATTTCTTTTTGTCTTAATCGAGATTCGAACTAAGGACCTCTAGCTCGATAGACAGATCCGCTACTGACTGAGCTATTGCGCTCGATGTTAAACAGCCCTGAAAATAACAGACGATATGTTTGACATATAAGGGATAAGCTTATAGAAATACTTTTTAAGCCTCCGCATGACAAACCTTTCTGCTCACGGCAGGTGTGGACGTGCATAAGATACACGCCATAGACCCGTCTTACCGAAAGCGAATGGTTTATGGCCATGCGGTATATGCTAATGTTTTCAGACCCACGCAGTACCCCCCGCCCCCGATCCCGGGGACAGACCGGAGGAGTAATATCAGTCGAAATCGAAGGGAGATGCACATCGTCAATATATATATGATCGATTCCAAAAAGAATCAAGTTGATCGGTTCAAAAGCCTTTAATAAGTCCATAACACAA
>LQRL01078047.1:14818-37056 GCA_001703475.1 Hydroides elegans | reverse complement strand
AAAATTAAAAGTGACGCCTTGTGTCAAAAAGATCGAGAACTCATTCAACAGCTTCAAGAGGAAGTTCGAAAACTCAACGAACAAATCCAACAACTGACTTTGGAGCTGAGGGATATCAGGAACAATCCTAAAGTACAGACTGCGGCGGCATCATCGGACGGAGGCGAATATGATGGTGAGTTGCGCTTATTTTCGCCTACATTTTAATATTTATTCAGTAAGAGACAATTTTATTAAAAAATCTAGGTATAATTATGATAACGTAAGCTGCTCCTATACAAATTATCGTTAGTGTAAATAGCAAAAATATGCAAAAGAAGTGTACCCTTTTGAAGCCGCATATCGACGACGAAGTTGAAATATATATTTTTTCAATTTTATGCTATTGAAACCAATTATAAACATTGTATACCATACATTATACTAAATGAGTGATGCATATTTCATTATTTATTATTTTTATAATTACAGCTGAATTACTGGTAAAAGCTGTTCGGAAATGTTTCAACAAGCTGCGGAAAGATATACACTGTGACGATCATTCGCATATGTTGTTTGCTGAGCTAGCCTTAAGCCAAGATGAATATCAACAAATTAATGCAGTAGTGGGGGACACAAAGAAGGTAACCGTTTGAGCCTCTCAAAAATAGCGTATCTGTGACGACATGTTCTGAAATATGACTTTTTTAAATTTGATTAAATACTTAGGCCTGGCAATTTTTTTTCTAGATTTAGATCAAAGCCAACTAATACACTCAATCGATCAAATATATATTCTATTATTCTATATTTAGAAATAGGCGACGACGACCCAGTATCGGTTTTTCATACTTTTTAAAACATTTCTATATGTAACTGCAATCAGTATCTTTTTATTTCATAAACTTGATCCTCATTTCCATGATTGAAGATCTCCGTGCAGCGATGTGTGAAGTAAACATAAAATGTTCAACGAAATGTATTGTGAATTGTTATCTATTTTAGATCCATGTTATATACTTAAAAATAATTTCCATCGCAATACAATCACACTTATTTCATATTTTTGACATATGCAATTACTTCATAAACGGCTAGTTTAATCACATTCAATTCTATATTTCTTAAAACGCTAATTTTATACCTTACACAATTAAGCCCTTGAATTATTCTTTTCGTTAGACCCAGAAGATGCGAATTGCATCAGTCGCCATTGCAATAACCCCATTCTATCATATGACACATTATAACCCTGCGTATCTGAAATAACACTCATATTTTTGGTATCCTTCAAAGCATAATAAGTTATCAACCGTATTGCACAAACACCCTGCTTCAATATGAACGGAAAAATTAAACTTACACAAAATATCCCAATTATTATCAAACTAACAAGCTAGGTGTCTTATCAAATATAAATTTGTTTGTTTTTATTCGATAAGCTACACTTGTGTGCATAGCTGTTGCTTAAAAATGGTGCATATTCATATAATCAAGATATGCCCATGGTTTGCCTTTGATAAGGGTTTGTATTGTATTTGTGACAAGCCTATGAAGGCTATACTTTGATATTTCCCTTACTTAAAAAAAACAAACACTATGTAACTATTAGATTTTGTACATTTATCAATGTGGGAAATAACATATAAAACACAATCATGTATGAATTGTTATTAGTATTTGCATTTCAAAAATGAGTCATTGTTCGGTGTGCTATGAAAAGAAGGCACATCATTCAAAAAATGCATGTGTCCCTTTTTATGTTTTAAGGGCCTTATGTATATGTTTTCCCTTTCATCAAATGCTATTTTGAAGCATTCCCCAACACACACTTTCAAAATTGCATACCATTTACTTCGTTTATTCAAATTGTCTTGAGCTCTTGCTACCTTAACATGGAAAGAATGTTTTGATTATTACATCCCAAATCAAACCCTAAACTTAAGTTTTTGTGAAAATTTGTATCTGAAATATAAATTGATTTGGTCTATGTGGTAGAAATATAATGAATTATTCGACACATATTTATATTATTTTTATAGCGGTAAGGACTGATTTCTTTTACAGACGGAAACTTTGTTAAATACTCTGCTAAGAAAGAAGAGTCCAGCATGGACACCAATATTCTTAGAATCTTTGAGAAGCAACCAGGCATGTGAAATGTCGATAGAGTACATCGAAGAAGAGTACCGCAGACCGACATTGGCCAAAGATAAAACCATAGTTTAAAAAAAACAATTTAGCGTCAACTATTGTTGTAAGTTATTTAGATTATTCAAATTATATGTTACCTGTATTTGTATCAAAGGGTGTGTATTTATTCAGGATTATATATTTACCTCTGATTGCTAAGCTGTGAAATGTGTAATGATGTGATATATAACTTGTATACTCATGTTTTGAAGTTGCAGTTTGGAGTGTTATGGAGTGTGGCTTGTTCTTTTCTCTTTAGATCAACATCTGTTTAATATTCATTTATAATATTGCAGAAAATATTGTATATGTATTGTCGCTTATCGTCGTGTTCTCAATGCTTTCTAGTGATTCATTTCCATTTAGTTGTAGTTTGGGTAGCATGCACATGTTTGATTCATAATATGAAATATAAGTATTGATATGTGAGATGAGTATGTATGTATATTTAGAAGTACAAAATTGTGTTTAGATATTGAAATCAAAATCACACTTTAGTGTATGTTCACCTATTACTATTTTGAAGATGGCTCACATATTTCTATGTACAAATCAACTCTTCGAACAATATATACAACTCGCAATAAGATAAAAGATTCCCAATTTAATCCTATCATTTTTATTACATTGCTAGTCCATAATATGGAATTAAGATTTGAGTTTTTGTTTATGTTTTGTTTATTTTTTAAGTTAATTTTTCTATTTTTGAAATGCGGCACCCAAAGGGTTAAGTTATTTCAGGGACTGATAACGTTTGAAACTAAATTAAAATTATGATTAAATAATCTTTTATTTATCACAATCATACATTCGTTGTAATATTGACCGGTAATAATGACTCTGTGTTTTATTGTCGAATAATAAATAGTCATTCCATGTCATAAAATAGATACATCCTCAAGGCTCTTACAAAACTCACTGTTGACCCTCAAGTTAGGATTAAGGAGTGCTCACGCATCGGGCTATGCCATTACTCGTATTATTGTCTCTCGTGTCGAATACAATAATGGAAAGGACGCTTCACGTAGTTTTACTATTGTACAGTACATTAATATATATAATTCGAATGGTGTAATACCAACGTGACGATAATTGAACATTATTTGAATAAAAGTGTGCGAGTTTTGGATAAGTAAATTTATTATTATTATTTTTCTGTACATACGCCAATGTCAGCATTAACATGGATGATTTATGAATCCAAAATGCATGAATACAAGAAAAACGGTGGTACAACAGGCAAAAATGCACCGATTCTTTATTATTTTACTTACAAGACATCCAATATCTAAATAAACCATGACTATTTCGACACATGAACATACATACATATGTTATACATACATATTATAGACTTCACCAGATGACGTCATTCTAAATTTTATGTATGCGCAACAAATGACATACTTGCTCCAAACAAACTAAATGGTGGGCGCTGTTACAATATAATACATTTTAAAAGAAATCGTCGGCAACTGATCAATCTCAAATGATCATTATTTCAGGAAAATCTGAATTGCACAAATAAAACCACCACAGAATTTCCTACCAACTTACGCGTACATATATTGAATCAAAAATTGACTCTTTTCATGGAGAAAACAAAGATTCGATTTAGGTCGCTAGCAGACAGATCAGCACATAAACTGCACTGTAGACCGAAATTTAGACTGGAAGACAAACCGAAATTATTATAAATACACGTTTCAACATGGCGAGGTCGGCAGGTAGACAGTTGGAAATATACACAAGATGGCACATTGAAAATTTCTAAAATAGAAATTTTAAAATGTAATCAGTCGGCAAGTAGACAGGTGGGGTAGACAGGATGACAGGTCGCCAAATTGATGACAGGATGACAAATTACGAATATATGACAATGCGAATATAATCCGATTATGATCGGCAGGTAGACCGGAAGACAGGTCAGCACTATCAAATTATTGTTTCAACAGGTACAAATATGCTTGCATATTTAACGCAGTTGATGAGTCAATTCAATCTAACGAGCTATGAATTTACGTTACCATATGGCTGTGTCATTAATTATTGCCAACCATGAAAGAATATATGCCAATCCGTGAAATATATTGGAAACATGCACATTTGTTTTAGCAAGAGCTACAACAGCTATGTGACTGTCATATAATTAAATAACTTAAATACTACTTATTATGATTTATACTTAAAATCATGTTGCCGATGTCCATTTTGTTTCTCGCTCTCTTTTCGTCGTTCTTTATCGTTGCCGAATCGTCTTTCACTGCCGTCCTCAAGGAATCATTTGACAAAATAGAACGACGCATTTGCGAGTCTTCGCCCTACGTCCACTTGCCGAATAGGAATCTTTCTCGCTCATCGTAAAATGTGACGATGACTTGAGACAAGAGTTGCTGGCATCAGAGCTCTTGATTCAGCTGCAGGTATTGATTTCGCTTTAACCCACAATTTTTGAAAGGCTGAATATAGTCGTATTAGAATAGTTTTGATTGGTCGATTTGATTTAGGGGTGATGAATGTAGATGTATAACATGCATTTATTTGTCGCCTAGCTTTTCAAGCGCTGTTACCATATTTTTGATGGTTTATCCGTACCGCATTAAATATGTTTGATTCGGTTTTGAAAGTTAACAATCGATGCATATCGTTAGGGAAATCATTCATGCAGGCTTATTTGAATTAAAAACTAATTGATAAAATTGTGATAACTATTTATTTCTCCATCAATTAGAATATCTAGCAACTGAAGCACGCACCCTTGTTGATCATACCCTATGACATTATAGTGACATCACAGGATAGCGGTATGATCGGCCCACTCTGAATGCGGTCAGTCTGCATCAGATCCCGATAAACAGCAAGCTATCGCTTAACGACTACTTCATTAAGCTTTGTTTCATATAAAAGTACTTTTGGTTGAATAAAAGCTTCAGTTAGAAAGCTTATCTATTTTCTATTCAAAATGATTTGATTAATTACTTTTTGTATGTGACTTTGAGGTGTTTTTTTCCGAAATTCAAGCAATTGCATTTTCAAACATGAAATATAGTAACCTGGCATACTTTTGCTTGCGACCGAGCTGGTTTCTTTTCTAGGCTTAACCAATTTTGGTCACTGGTCAAAGAGCCTTTAGCCAAACATTTGAACCCAACGAAGGGATTTCCCTTTGCATTTTTTAAACTTATTTTTTCATGATTGCAGGAGTACGGACCTTCAAATAGTGAAGCATTTCTGGAGGCTCAGCGCAACTTAGTTTGTAGCGTGGCTAGTTATTGTCTCGTGTGCTATTTATTGCAGGTCAAAGATAGGTAAGAATGAGTTTCATTTATTGTGTTATGACTTGTTTTTTTTCGTAAGAAGTCTTTAAAGCAAAAGACATGAACTTGATTTTGTAATATGTAACCATGTCCTGCTTAAGATGTAGAGAAATGATAACCCTTAAATATACGAGCATAACCCTTACACAATTATACTTATCAACAAAATAGGTTCAGATCAGATCGGAACAATTCTCCTTTGAATCCATTATATATCAGGTAGCTTTAGGCGCCGTCTTATATTATATAGAAATAAGAAACTCATAGAATTCATGTTGTTCCTTTATATATAATTCAATTTATACTTTCTTATTTAGACATTATTTTGTTTCCCTATACATACACAACGGCAACATCCTATTGGACGCCCACGGTCACTTGATCCACATTGATTTCGGATTCATGCTCTGTACGTCACCCGGGCGCCACATGGGATTCGATACGAGTGCTTTCAAACTCACACACAAATTTGTAGAGGTAATGCGTTAGTTTTAGTTTTGGGTTTAATGATAACTTGGCAATATGTTTTACGTTTGAAATTAAAACATTTAATTTAAGACATACATGTTAAATGTTTATGTACAGCTCGTACACAAGTTCACAGGGATGCATTTGGGCTGCGCCATTGGGCAAATGACGCAGAACAATTACCACGGGCGCACTTTTTGAAAAACAGTGCGCCCGTCCTGGCGCACTGTTTCGCCTTCGGGCGCACTTTTTGAAAAGGGGTGCGCCCGACTTTTCACTTGTTCATTAAAAAAAAGGTTTCCCTTTACTTGGTCAATTAGATTTTTTGTCTATAAAGTGCACTATGCAGGTTAGCCAGCGTCAGAGAAAATAGGGGAATTTCACAACCAATTTTCAAAGCCGGTAAAATCAGAGAATCTCGCCCCTTTTGGAGAAAATCAGGGACACATCAGGGATTTCATTATGGATGAGGGACAAAAATCAAGGGTAAATGATTTTTTTGTTTGATTTCCCTGAAAATGTATTTGAATTATAAGTGAGGTTTTATAATTTCCATTAAAATTTTCGCTCGCGCCCTCGGCGCTCGCTTATTAAAAAGATGCATTAACACTTTTGATACCGCATTTTGACGCAATTTACTCCTCCTAAATACCGTGAATTATTACGTTTTGCCCGTACGAAATACCGTCAAATGTATTGTTATTACAAAAACAATAATGAAACAAACAAATGGCTAAAGTCAATAAGATGAATTGAACATAACTATGCATGTGCAAAATACATAAATAAGAATATTGAAAAAAAATCGAGAAAAAAAACTTGACTTGTGATTTGAACCCGGGATCAGGTGTCAACAGCTGGACTGTCCAGCCACTTAGCTGCAAAGGCCACACAACTGTCGTTACTCGCTGCACGATTTATGCCATAATTATTCCAAAAGTGTAATAATTATATGTCTTTTTAATTATGTCAATGACCTATCAGACAAAGCAAGTTGTTAAATATGCCATGCAATAATTTCTATATAAGGAAATCAATAACACAGCGCTTTAGATGGTGATAATAATCAGCCATTATAAAGCTAAAACTAACTCAAATAATTTCTGTTGTTGAATTTAATAAAACTTCTTTTATTTGACCAAAGTAATTGATTTTCAAACATTTTTTTTATGGAATCATAAAGTAAAAAGATGAATTTATATAAAGATAACCAGCATTTAATGAAAAAAAAGTGTTGACCGAATTTTTACAACAACAAATATATGTAACGCAATAGGTACGGGTTTTACGACTTGGGAGCTTGTCGTTAGGTACGCCAAATTTCGCCTTGGGAGCTTGTCGTAAGGTACGTCAAATTAGGGCTTGGGTATACATGAGTTAAAGATTATTGCATCTTCGGCGCTCGAATATTGAGTAACTATAGTAAAAGTTATGGTTTTATATACCAGTATCAGATCTTTCTATGGCATTATCAATCTTGATTCATGGAAAAGAATCAGGGGCAAAACATGGAATAATATCTGTCTGGAGACTGGTCATCCTAATTATGGTAGTTAAAATCGGATTTTGCCTTGACACATGGCTCTTGCTTTTGGATATATATCAGTTGGCGCACTGAGAAAATCTCGGGCGCACTTTTCGAAAAGGAGTGCGCCCCTGGGCGCAAGATTTCGTCTTGCCAAATGCATCCCTGGCACAAGGACCAAGTTTTGCACATAAAAAGCAACATGTTTGGCGAAAGGAACAATCAATATATTGTATCACGTCCTTCGATTACAGTGTACAGTTCATATAAACATCTTATTATAGGTTATGGGTGGCGTTGGGTCAGACATGTTTGAATGCTACAAGATTTTGATGTTACAAGGACTAGTGGTCGCGCGTAAACACATGGATCGCCTGGTTTCTCTCATTGAAATCATGCAGACCGGTGAGTGGTGATTTTGTTAATGAATGATATCAAATAAGTAGAAAGGAAAAAATATCCTTTATAATACATTTGGAACCCCAATTAGTGTACATTTATTGCGACTGTAATGCTTTATAGTATTTCACTTTATAGAAAGGTGTTCTTTATTTGACTCCGTCTTTAGCTTTGTTTCATCCGTTTTACCTCTCTCAATTGTTACTTTTGCCTTACCCTTCTCCTGATCCTAAAATACTTTTCGCCAATTCACCTAAAATCTTTGTTTAGACTCCCTCTTTCCTCAAACAGTAAATAAACCGCGACTGATAATAAACCAATACATTTTTATCCCTTTCATATGCATTTATTTACAGGAACGGAGCTGCCATGTTTCAACAAGGGTGTAGTGAACATCCGGGAATTGCGTGAACGCTTCCACATGAACCTGACTGAGGAACAACTTCAACTGCTCATGGACAAAATGGTTGACGGTGCAATGAATTTGCTTAGCACGAGACTCTATGATAACTTCCAGTATTTCACGAATGGCATTCTCTAGAAACGAGAAATATCAGAGCTTAGATACATGTAAAAGTTCACGTCAATGTAGTTCTCATCCGTCGAAATGTTCAATAGATCGATCTTGCAACGTCATTCTATGACAAAAAAATGGGTATGTCATTTCATATTTATGTTTTGTGTATAAAAATAGTACTCATTAATTATTTACATTTTCAAGAAACGAGATTTTTAATTTTGAAAGCAATCTTTAGCTTCGCAATACCCAGGGGAAAGTTGAAAATTCTTCATGTGTTTTAGCTCAATGTGAGACCAATCATTTGATATGCGACCACGGGTTAATGTATGCGAACCTATTTAATTCAGAAGTACCCGTTTTGGAAATGAAATCACCTCTTTTCAAAGCGTTTGATGTTAAACAAAGCATGCCAGTTCTTTGCAAAAAAAACAACAGCAAAATAAACTCATCTCCTGGGAATGTGAGGCATAATATGAAATGTTTACCTATCCTTACTGGACATATTTATTCGAATATGAATTAAAAGTATAATAAGTTTCCTTTCACTCCATCTTTTTAAATATCATAGCAACTTCCCAATGCCAACCCCCCTCTCACCTACCACAATAGTTTAGCCCTTCAAACCTCTGATTTTTCTTGCTATAGCCTAATTACATTAATTGTGACTATTTAAGTTAGGTATGCACGCGATAAGATATATTTTATAAACTTAAACGAAAACAAAATATTGTTTGTAGTCAGTATTTCGTGAACAAACATTAAGATGTTAATATTTAATATTATTGAATAATATAATATATGATAATATGTACAGATATGCATTTTATGCAGTTTCGTATATGGTTATGTGTATCGAGTGATTTTTGTACGGTGCCTATGAATAAATGTATTAGGATATACATGTAAACGATAGTTTTGATTCATTGTTAATATATGTATTATGAATACATTCAGAGTTGCTTTAATACCAGTTCAATTTCAATAGGTCTACCGCATTCCGTAGTATTAAAGTCGATGTGCAATGTAATGTATGTTCGCTATGTTTTACTTACGAATTTTGTTCATTCAAATGAAGACAAGTATCGTCAAGTATTGCAGCATAAGTTGACAGATAAATAAATTGCCATTATAACAGAGTGGTATAATTTTGTGTAATAAAATTAGGTAAATTAAAGTGCGAACTAAGACGCAACAAGTCAGAATGCGACATATAATATACGAATAATATAATTACCTAACAGCAATTCGTGAATAAATAATTTTTATGTTGTGGAGATCATAGTTCTATATCTTCTTATATCAGTTCCACCCCTCTTATATTTTTCTTTGAGCTTAGAAAATATCGTCTCAGTTATTATTATTTGATTTTGCGATTTGCATTCCTGTGTATATTTGTGAGCACGTCACAATACAATATAATCGTTGATCGATTTATTGACTTAATATGCATTATGAATAGTGAGGCATTTGAAGGTGAAGCTCACACACACACAGAGTTATAAGACGCATTAGTTGAGAAAAGAAAGTATGTCATTGTAACTGAATGGTGTTAATTAATGCAATAAATAAATATAGAAATACAAATTGATATTTTGTGTGACCATGCTTGACTCATCTTGGAATTATAAGTATTGCCTAAGCTTATGACGTATTGCAGATTATCGGATATAACGATATAATGAGAATATTGATTCATTATGCTTAATTGCACTATCTAAATATCTAATGCAATAAATATCTTAAATCCATATGCTGCCCGTTCTGAATAACAAACGCGATTATATTGCTGTTACAGTTTGAAGGTCAGGATGCAATGGGATCTAGACAATATCAACTGTGTAATTGGACAAAATAACTGTAAGCTGAAGTCCGGTTCAGTAATATATACTATTGCATTCTTATTAATGTCAGTTAGTTTTTCTCGATGGGTATGAAAAAATACACATAGGCAAAACTGAATTTATGTTGATAATGAATTCATAAAGTTAGGCTGACAATTATAAATATTTCAATATACTTTAAAACACAAAATACATTTATATTTATTGGGGAAACATCGATATGATCGGATACGCGTGAATTAATAAAAATACAACAATGGGTGTCGAACTTAGGGAAGCATGTAAAACGAAAGACTTGGATAAACTCAAGGAACTCCTAAAATCATCCAAACATCGTAAAACCATAAATGAATTATATCTGTGCACTGGTTATAGCTCGTGGAAGGCAACGGTGCTTTACTATTCATGCAGATGGAACACACATGACTTTGTAAAGACCTTGCTTGATAACGGCGCCCGCGATGACATCAAGGACAGCGATGGATACTATGCCATTCACCGTGCCTGCTTAAGTGACACGGATACCTTAGCGAAATTGAAGCTGTTAGTTGAAGGTAACGCAGACAATATTCATAGAAGAACCAAAAGTCAAATGACACCATTGATGTTTGTGGAAAACAAAGATACTCTTGATTATCTTTTACAAAAGGGCGCACGTGTCGATGACGTCGATGGCGATGATCGGCCTGCATTGTACTTTGCATCCTTGAATAACCGCCACACTTGCATAAACACATTGTTGAAGTATGGTGCGGATGTCAATCTAAGTAATAACAAGGGCGACACGCCACTGCATGTTGGAGCTGGATGGGCAAAGCTCGAAGCAATCACGGCGATTGCGGCATCACCGGCATGTGATATTAATAGGAAGAATAAAAAGGGACAAACCGCATTAGACGTCGCCCGATCAAAACCTTATGATAGAAATTATGACAACGTCATTGAATATCTCGAAAACATCAATTCAAACCCGGAAGTTCTGCTCGGAACGCGAATCAATACAATTGGACAATCATGTGAAACATTGAAAGCAGCCAAAAACCAAATGAATGATAATCAATGCAGGCGATGCGATGAGCTCACGAAAAGAATGATCGAACTCGAGAAACAAATGAAGCAAATGAACAATGACAAAGCTAAAAGTAACACATTGAGTAAACGGGATCGTGAACTCATTCAGCAGCTTCAAGAGGAGGTTCGAAAACTCAACAAACAAATCCAACAACTGACCTTTGAGCTTCAGGATATCAAGAACAAGCCTAGAGCACAAGCTGTGGGTGTCTCATCTGACGGAGGCGCATACAATGGTGAGTTGCGCTTGTTTTGGCTCACATTTCAATATTGATTATAAAGAGACAATTTGATTAACAGAATCTAGGTATCATTATGAATTTATAAGTTGTAACCATACATATTATGGTTAGTGTAACGATAGCAGCCGTTGGAAATTAAAGAGGTATAACCCTTTTGAAGCAGCATATCGACGACCGAGTGAAAAAAAAATATATTTTTCAATGTTATGTGATTGAAAACAATTTTATATCATAAATCATACCATGTTAGTAATGCATATATTATGATCTATAAGATTTATGATTACAGCTGAATTACTGGTAAAAGCTGTTCGGAAATGTTTCCACAAGCTGCTGAAAGACATTCACTGTGACGATCATTCGCCTATGCTGTTTGCTGAACTAGCTTTAAGCCAAGATGAATATCAACAAATTAATGCAGTAGTAGGGGATACAAAGAAGGTAACCGTTTGAGCCTCTCAAAAATAATGTATTTATTCCAGAATTTTCTGAAATATGATTATCCCCCGTGAAAACGAGGGGATATAGGGTCGAGCTATCCGTCTGTCCGTCTGTCTGTCAGTCCCGCTTGATTAAGGGTACTTTGTGTACGCGAGTCTGGTATAAAGGACTTGAGTTAGAGCTTTTAAATTTGATACATATATAAACTAGGGTCTGAAGTTGTGCCTCGGTAAGGTTTCATCTCAATCGGTTGAAAATTATCGATTTGGGACCACTTTTAAAATTTTTGATGTTCAAATATATTTAGATGCCAAGCAGTTTGTGCACATGAGTTCGGTATAAAGCAATTGAGCTAGAGCTTTCAAGTTTTACCCTCGCTTAAACGGAGGTCGTGCCTTGTTAATGTTTTATCTCGATTGGTTATAGATTGTTGTTTCTGGAGCACTTTACAAAATGGCGAAATGTCATTTCAGTTGAGGAAATGAGGTTGATAATATAAGATATCATCATTTAAGTATGCATGTATGAGGAAGACAGTCATCAATGCCCTGTATTTGCTAGATGCGAAGTAAGAATTCAACATGGTTTCATGTCGATTCATCAATCGTCTTTTTCCTCGAATTGTCTTCAATGATGGAACAAGCTATAAATGAATAAAGTTTGAGCTGTGAAAGCAATATAATGAACTTGTGCCTCGTCAAGGTTTCATGGACACAAATTGTCTAAATGACATCCCATTTTAAGGTGAGCAAGCTAGGTCTTAAATTTGATACACATAAACATATATTGAAGCTGTGCCAGGTCAGGGTTTTATGTCGATCAAAGGCGAATTGTCAAAATAACATCCTATATTAAAGGAATCAACCTAGGTCTTAAATTTCATATACATATACATATGTTAAAGCTTTGCCTGGTCAAGGTTTCATGACAAACAACCACAGATTGTCTAAATAGCGTCACATTTTGAAGAAATCTAGCTGGATCTGTCATGTTATATTAACATGTTAACATATTGCAGGTGTACCTCGTAAGGTTTTCATGTCGATCAATTACACACGAAATGGTGGCACCTATTGAAGGAATCATGCTAAGGCTCATCGAGTTCGATAGAAAAAAATAATGGTCGAAATTAAGGCAGTCTAAACATAGAGCATAGATAATCATTGCTCGTGTATCGTTATGACAACGTTGTGAAAAAGGCGTTGTGAGACCGGAAAATAATTTTAAGAAAGACGTTGTGAGAAAGACGTTCTAAGAAAATCGTTCAAAAAGACATTGTGAGAAAGACGTTGTGAAAAAATATTTTTAGAAAGATGTTGTGAGAGAGAGAGAGAGTCGATGTGTAAAAAATCGTTTAAGAAAAACGTTGTGAGAAAGAGGTTTTGGTAATTACATTTTGAGACAGGCTTTGTGAGAAAGACGTCGTGAGAAAGACGTCGTGAGAAAGACGTTGTGAAATAGACGTTGTGAGAATGACATTGTGAAAAAGACATTGGGAGAAAGACGTTTTGGGGAAGAAATGGTTCGAAAGTCGTTTTGAGAAAGGCGTTGTGTTAAAGACATTTTGAGAAAGACCTTGTGAGATAGACGTTGTGAGAATATGGTTGTGAGGAAAACATTGTATGGAGGACATGGTAAGGAAGTCGTTGTGATAAGGACGTTGTGGTAAAAACATTGTGAGAAAGTTGTTGTGAGAAAAACGTTATGGTACAGACTATGTGAAAAAGACGTTGTGAGATATACGTTGTGAGAAGGAAAACAATATATCACCTTCTATTTTTAATCGCATATCTAAGTGATGAATTTTTGTTGCATAAGCTTGCGAATATGCATATATGATACCTATGTTTTTTGCAATTGCTTTACATGCTCAATCAAACAATTATTGAAAGTTCACGGGGGATTGAAGGCATCTAGTTTTATTCAATTAGCTCTAGATGGTGCGCATCTGTATCTAAACTAAATGTGCAGATTCATACAATCAAAAAAAACAAACTTAAAACAAACACTCTATGTAATCATTGGATTGTGTATATTTCGATATGTATTGTCATTCGTATTTGCATTTTTAAGATGAATGCCATTGTTTAATGTGCTGTGAGAAGGCCCATTATTTAAAACAATTTTCCCTATGTACGTTTTGAGAGCTTTATGAATATGTTTTCCCTTTTTACATATATGATTTTGAACCTTCGTTTATTCAATTTCTTCTGATTTCTGTTACCACAATACACACATAATGTTTATTCATTACAACCGAACCCAAAACTTACACTTTACTCCTTGAACACATGTATCTCAAGTATAAATTGATTTGGCCTATGTGGTTGAAATATAATAATCTATTCGAAACCAATTTATATTATTTTTATAGCGGTTTGATTGATTAATTTTACAGACGGAGACTTTGTTAAATACTCTGCTGAGAAAGAAGAGTCCAGCTTGGGCACCAATATTCTTAGAATCCTTGAGAAGCAACCAGGCATGTGAAAAGTCGGTAGAGTACATCGAGGCAGAGTACCGCAGACCGACATTGGCCAAAGATAAAACCATTGTTTGAAAATAAAAAAAATAACAATTTGGCGTCAGCTATTGTTGTAAGTGTTATTTATGATTATTTATAATATTGTAACTATGTATTTGCATCAAAATGGGCATATTTATTCAGGATTATATATTTTCCTCTATGAGCTGTGAACTGTGTTTTATTATTATATATAACTTGTTAACTCATGCTTTGTATTTAGAGTGTTATAGAGTTTGATGTGTTCTTATCTCATTAGATCAACATCCATTTAATTTTCATTTATGACTTTTTTTGTCTCTCTCGTCTTCTCAATTAACTCATGCTGTGAATTGTCATATAATTGTAGTCTAGGGTAGCATGTACATGATAGATTCATAATTTCAGATATGATATTTATCTAAGGTATTTAAATCAAAATCACGTTTTATTGTATCTTTGCATTTTACTATTTTTAATACGGCTCCTATATTTCTATGAAGAAAAAAACTATTCAAGATTTATACAATTCGTAATTCTCAATAGGATAATCGATTCCCAATTCCATCCCATCCACTTTTCATCACTTTGCTAGTACAAAAATATGAAATTAAAATTTAAAATAGGCTTGTTTATGCCTTTTGATTTATTAGATTTTTTTATTGTTGAAATGCTGCACCAAAATATTGAGTAATTTCAGCATCTTATCATGTTGAAATAAAATTAAAACTGTTGTTTAATAATCTTACCACAATCATGCATGTTATTTTTGTTATTTTTTTCATAGGGATCAATGGTTAGATTCGGGTAGGTTATATGATATAAAATGATGAAATGATTGTTTTAAAGCTTTATACAACCGCTCAATTATGTAAGTGTGTTATACGTTATGTTTACTTTGACATCTATGGTAATTTGTAAAAAACTGTGAAGGTAACATCGATTTCCAAAGCTTATTTAATTCGTTGATTTTTCTTTATTTGATGTTTATTATTTAGATATATATATGTTCGCTGTGAATGTTTAAGCATTTTTAATTTTAAAAAATAATAATAAACCTCTACTATCTTAGATGATTCTAGTCTATGAAAGGAAAAGCGGCCTTCAAAATTATCAACAAAAAAATTCATTCGCTAGATATCTATGTGTATAATGTTATTGCGTGTAATAAATGTGATTGGTGTCAATGAATTATTCTCAATTATTATAGCAAGCTAAAATGTATCGATTGGTTTAATATATTCTTTCAACAACAGCCAATACAATTTATTCTTTCGACCAATTAACGCACTCTTATATGTGAGTTTGCTATTTATTATATTGCTAACGGTAAAAGAGAACATAGTTAATCTGGTAAATCGTGAATTTCAAAAGATGGTAAATTCTTTAATGCGTACCGTAAAAAGGGAATAGAACAAGAATGATTTTGCACTTACACATACTTATCATATACACATACATATCACTAAAATACATTTAATTTAGATTGATCTTTAAAATAATGTTATACCTTTCTCGCTTTATTTCTCTCTTAATGTGTTTGTTCCACATGTAAGAATAAAAACCGCCACATTTATTACTTAAAAATACGAAAGATACGTTCAAATGATGTCATCACTGTAAGCTGTTATTAATCGATAGATGATCTTTTTATCGTACTTTTAACATAGCAAAGACAAACATACCAATATTTTGACTTCGCACCGTCTAGAGTGTAAATTTGAAATTACTATCAGAAAGTGAGCAAGTGACAAAACGAAAACATTTTGATAAACCCATATGGAATAAAAGTGGTTATCGAAGGAAAATTTTAAACCATTGTCTAGTTTATATTTTCAAACAATATATTTTGATTCCTATTTTATAGGAAATATTTTGATAGGTCTTTTTAGCCCTCAGCCAACACTTTGGCTGAAGGCTATTGCTATCGTCGTGTCCGTCGGTCTGTCCGTCTGTCCGTAAACAATTACCTTGTGAACACACTCAAGGCTATAATTCTTCACCAATCGCAATTAAATTTGGCATACAGTTAGCATTGGTGTTAATGAAGGTTCGGATGAGCCCTATCCTACCAGGGAAAATGACCAAACCAGAAAACCAGAAATGGCCCTATCCAACCAGAGAAAATGGCCCTATAAGCCCCCTTCATATATGGAGTTTGTGAACACACTTAAAGCTACACTTCTTCACCAATTGCAATTATATTTGGCATAAAGTTAGTATTAGTGCAAATAGAGGTTGGGATTGTAAATGAGCCATATTCAACACGGAAAAATGGCCCAACTGGTAATAAAGGTTGGGGTTGTAAATGAGCAATATCAAACTAGAGAAAAATGACCCACTTGGACTTCTAAAAATCCCATATAATCCCTTCATAAGCGTTTTTGTCCTCACTAGAGAATCGCTATCATGGCTTAGGGCTTTGCATCTCTGATGCCTATGTTTATAAATTACAAATTGCATGTTTCACATATTTGAGTTCAATGGAACTTATTGACAGCAAATGAAAAACATATTTGATGTTTATTTATACATTTGTACTTATTTTACTAGCAAACTCGTCACGATAGCATTCTGTTACAATTGATGAAAGATTGTCCTAAAAACGCTCATAAAGCATTATATATGTATTTATAAAATAGTCATTGAACACAGCTTGATATTATTATAGAAATAAGAAAAGGTTATTTCACACCATTGTGTGGATTATGATTTTCATATGGAGAGTAATAAATCACTATGTGTTTTGGAAAGAAAAGTTTTGTAAAGAAAAGAGCGCGCGCATCTACATTAAGTGCCAAATTGTTTGTATCCACATTTGTTACTTGCAAAGTACACGAAAGGAAAAAGCACTGAGTGTATATGCCATAATACAATATAATTATGAATTAAGACATTCTTCTTTAAAAAAACAAACAATGTACATCGAAAGGTATGTAAATACGCAAATAGTTGCTATATCTAACTAAAATTTCCGAAAGCATACTTGTTTATAATTCTAAGCCATTGGATCGATAATAATTAAACCTATACAAATGTAGCCCTAAACAAAGTTCAGCAATTGTGATTCCTATATATTTGTGTAAAAAGTATTCAACTGTTTGTTTAGTTTATTGGTAAAATGTAATCTATTAAATTATCAAATTGTTTCATTACAACATAACAGCACAACATGACGTCGGAGCTTATTCAAATATGTGATGAAAGCGACATTTAAAAACTAAGGCAGTACTTTGATTCAACAAAAAATAGAGATGCAATCAATAATCTGTATGAGTGACCTGGATTTGCGAACACAGGAACTGTGCTTAGCTTTGCTATACATGTCTTTGGAACACTCATGCCTTTGTATAGGTCTTGCTAAAGAATGGTGCCGACCCCGATTTAAAAGATCGTTTTGGAAATTAGGTCATTCATGATGCTTGTTACAGCGGTATTGATGTCTATGCCAAAGTGAAAATGCTGGTAGACATGAACGCTGATAATGTTCAAAGAAGGGACAATTTTGGCGCAACACCCATTATATATGTAGCATGCATTAGAAGTCTTAAATATCTCATTCAAAACGGTGAAAATATCAATGACGTCGATCATTATGGGAATTCAGCATTATACTTGACATCCTTCCGCGGTAGAGTATATATAAACATATAAATAATATAAAAATATAAACCTGTTGTTGGCAAATGGTGCTGATATTAATTTTGGGTGATATTTAGCTGTATAACTGTTATATTAATATTTGGCTGTTTGGCTGCTATATTAAGTTGGGTGATAGTTAGCAATTTAGCTGTTATAAAAGAGCTATTGCTTTCACCATACTGTGATATCGGTCGATTGAATAACAATGGTGTTACTGCATTAGTCATAGCACGATCAAAGCCATTGTCATATAAGCTATACATACCTGTGATTGAGTATTTAAGCCATATCGTTGTAATCCCGAATGGACGTTTAGTTTTCTAAATACTTTGATGAAACAAGAATATTTCTATTATGATTTGATTAATCCATTTTTCTTTGATATTAACATCATTATGATAAAGAAATAAACATCATAATGATATAAAAATGATGTTGATTCACTAAATCAAAAGTTATATAATTTTTGCTTAATTTTTGACATGAGAATATGATATACATGTTCTGAGGCTATTCATTTTATCATAACATTTTATTTGACTCTTTTTGGATGTAATGACAATCTGGTAACCACTTAATATAAAGTTTGATATATGTCATGCATTAATGTGTAATTTTAACAAACCGTTTTTTAATACCAAAAGTCACTGAGGGATTGTAACGGTTTATTGAAATATATCATACAACTTGTATATAGATTAAAATATGCAGTATATATAGACTTATTTAAATTCAACTATTCAATCAAACTCAGCGTTGTTTTGTTTGGTATTCTGTAAATATTAGAAAATATTGTTTTCAAGATTGTTTTATAGAAATGTATAATGAGCACGAACCCCTTTTATTCGTCATGTCTAATTCGTCCACCCACGCATCACATAACAGCACTAGAAACAATTAGCGACGTTAGCCTTAGTGATACATAACTATTTTTATTTTTAATTTATTTCATGTGATTCACAAAAACAGAAACTGTTTGATATCAATATATACCTATATGGGTTTTGCTGTAAAACAATCGTTATGTAAGGCTACGGCACGCAACGGATTATGATCGGTTGTCACAAAGCAGGCTAACCGGAAACAATTATTTTAAACATCGTCGATAAAAAAACATATTTATCGTTTTTTTGTATCGCACCTCATTTAACCAATAGCAATGCCACATAAAACACAGAAAGTGGTCACGAGTGTCATGCGGGGATTAATTATTAAACACATTTTTGAACCCACGTATTTATAAGTAAATCCATAGGGCGATTGGAACGCACCGGATTATATCGGGCATCACAAAGCAAGCTAAGTGGAAACAGTTACTCTTTAAGTCTCCGTTATCGTTCTACAAGAAAATAATCATTAGACACCACAAGTGGTCACAAATTGCATGTGGCGATTTTTAATTGAACACATTTTGAACAACATATATAAAATAGTTCTTGGCCCGATCCCGTATAAAGCACCTGAAATTCAGTAGATACATTTCAGTATCGTCACTTTATCAGCTACAAGATAAAAACAAGGAAACACAGAGAACAGCTTTATTTCAACAAATTGAAAGGTAAAATTTATTACCGTTTTCAA
Source organism: Hydroides elegans (assembly GCA_001703475.1). NCBI lineage: Eukaryota > Metazoa > Annelida > Polychaeta > Sabellida > Serpulidae > Hydroides > Hydroides elegans. The sequence goes on along the minus strand of LQRL01078047.1, from coordinate 17,334 downwards.
CGCTACAAAATAAATAAGGGTTATTTAATGTTCATATAAACAAAAAGTACTCAAGTTAAAAACTATTTTCACGATTCCATCCATACGGAGTCTTTTTATTCTTTCCCAGATAAAAAATGTTGCGCATGATTTTTAAAAATATTTTGCAAGCTAGATTGAATTTAATCAAAAACCGAATCGGATAAATCATTGCCGTTAACTGTTTTTAACACATTAACCTACCAGTTATTTTATGGGGTAAATTACGTGTTACACAAAAAAGCTTACGTAAAATAGTATTCACATATACAAACAATCTATATGCGAGAAGTAGCAAAAATGGGCAATTTGAATCTGATTATTTAAATATATGCTTAAAAAACGTCAAGTATCTTATTGAAACAAAATTTCAAAATAGACCGCTCATATTCAAGACAGTCAATATGAATCTATGATATAAAAATTATTATAAATTGTAATTTCTGTAAATATTAAAGTGTTTCTAATAATGATATTTCAATAAACATTATACATGACAGTATTACCTTAGAAACTATAAATAACATAGTTTATATGCAAGAAATATTAACTTAGTTTATTAATTGATCAAAGAAACATATTTTACATAAAGGTGAATAATTTTGAATATGCATATATTTAGAATATATTGTCGTCGTTGTGCTTGAAATGTTATTTTTTAAGTCTAACCTTAACAAGATTTCTTTCCTAATGTCAACAATCAAGCTGCAAGAGTTTACATAAAATTGTTTACCCTAGCAATAGCAAATTTAACAACAGCTTTATATATAATTTAGAGTTTAAGTTAGAAATATAAACCTGTTGTTGACAACTTGTACTGAGCCTAATTTAGATGATAATTAAGGAAACACTTCACTTCACGTCGCAACATATTCTGGCAATTTGGCTGTTATAAAAGAGCTCGTGGTTTCACCATACTGTGATATTGATCGATTGATCGATTGAATAACAATGGTGCTACTGCTTTAGACATAGCACGGTCGAAGCCATTATCACATAAGCAGTACATACCTGTGATTGAGTATCTAAGCCATACCGTTTTAAACCCGAATGGATGTTCACTTTTCTAAATACAAACGTCTACTGTAGATTCATCTTTGATGAAACAGAAATATTTCTATTATGATTCGATTAACAAATCTTTTGACATTAACATCATTATGATATAAAAAAGATACAGGCTTACACTGATTTAGAAAATAAAATTTTATACATTTTGTGCTTGATTTTTTTGATATGGGAATATGATATACATGTTCTGAGGCTATTCATTTTATCATCACATTTTATTTGATACTCTTTGGATGTAATGACAATCTAGTAACAACTTAATATAAAGTTTGTTAAATGTCATACATTAATGTGTAGTTCTAACAATCCTTTCTTTTAGAATAAATATAACTGACGGATTGTAACTGTTTATTGAAATAAATCAAACAACTTGGTGATATATAGATTATAATGAACAGTATACATAAACTAATATTAATTCAACTATTTAATCAAACTCAACGTTGGTTTGTTTGGTATTCTGTAAATATAAGACAATATTTTTTTTCAATTTTGTTTTATAAAAAAAATGTATAATGAGCACGGGCTCCTTTTATTCATTATGTCTAATTCGTCCACCCACGCATCACATAACTTATTAGCAATAGAAACAATTAGCGATGTTAGCCTTTGTGATACAACACTATTTTTATTTTTAATTCATTTCATTTGATTCACAAAAACAGAAGCTGTTTGATATCAATATATACCTATATGGGTTTTGCTATAAAACAGTCGATATGTTAGGCTACGGCACCCACGGATTATGAAGGGTTGTCACTAAGCAGGCTAACCGGAAACAATTATTTTCAGCATCGTCGATAAAAAAAAAACAGAATTATCATATATTTGTATCGCACTACATTTAACCAATAGTAATGCCACATAAAACACAGAAAGTGGTCACGAGTGTCATGCGGGGAGTAATTATTAAACACATTTTTGAACCCACGTATTTATAAGTAAATCTATAGGGCGATTAGAACGCACCGGATTATATCGGGCATCACAAAGCAAGCTAAGGGGAAACAGTTACTCTTTAAGTCTCCGTTATCGTTATACAAGAAAACCATTATTAGACACCACAAGTGGTCACAAATTGCATGTGGTGATTTTTAATTGAACACATTTTGAACAACATATATAAAATAGTTCTTGGCCCGTTCCCGTATAGGCACCTGAAATTCTGTAGATACATTTCAATAGCTTCACTTTATCAGCTACAAGATAAAAATAAGAAAAACACAGAGAACAGCTTCATTTTCAACAAATTGAAAGGTAAATTTAATACCGTTTTCAACGCTATAAAATAAATGAGGGTTATTTAATGTTTATATAAACAAAAGTATTCAATTTAAGAACTATTTTGAAACGAAATTTTAAAATAGACAGTTCATATTCAAGACAGTAAATATGAATCTATGATATAAAAATTATTATAAATTTTA
>LQRL01078011.1:10961-23459 GCA_001703475.1 Hydroides elegans | reverse complement strand
TTAGTATGAAGGAATTGAGCGAGAGATTTTTTATTTAATACACATATAAACCAAGGTCTGCAGTCGTGCCTGGTCATGGTGTCATCTTGATCGGTTGAAATTGTCGAAAATAGGTCGTCATTTCCAAAGTTAATTTTAGTAAAAACTGACCATCCTGCATATACGCATTGTTAAAGTTCACGGGGGATCCAAGGTCACTGACCTTCTAGTTTTATTTTAATCTTGATTTGCACAGGAGAACGGCACTATTGTGGGCTTCCCGGGCGCCGAAGAGTACAAGGGCGAGAGTCTTATGTATGAGAAGTGCGACATCCTTAGCCTCCCGGGCGTCAAATAATACCCCACTCTTCTATATTTCAATTGGTGTTTGATCTTGATTTGTATAGGAGAACGGCACGATCGTTGGCTTCCCGGGTGCCGAAGAGTACAAGGGCGAGAGTCTGATGTACGAGAAATGCGACATCTTGGTTCCCTGTGCAGTTGAGAAATCGATCCATGCTGGCAATGCTAATAAGATCCAGGCCAGGATCATTGCCGAGGGCGCCAATGGACCCATCACGCCTAAGGTTGGTTATATTTGAATGCATCCAGTGCAATATTTTTAATTTGATCTTGCAAGATAGACCTTTTTGGCTGTAGGGAAATTCCACTACTTTTCTTGCGATTGAGAGTCAAATATAAGACCATTTGCTTAAAGGACTAGATGGACGTATTGAACGTTAGAAAACGTGCTTTTGGGGTTCGACGTATGGAAAGTTTAGTGTCGTCGATCCAAACCGTTAGTGAATAAGTAGACACATGTTCGACTCCCACATGCAACTGTGAGCTTAGCCCAATGATCATGCTAATCAAGTGTCGGAATATGACAAAGTATTCGCGATATATGTATTTAAAATTAGATGTTAATGCTCAAAATGCATCATCATTCTTTTACGACACTTGCTCTCCTGCTTATAATGCGCTATCGTCTATTCTAGGCTGACAAGATCCTGCTTGACAAAAACGTCCTGGTCGTGCCCGATCTCTACCTGAACGCCGGCGGTGTGACCGTGTCGTACTTTGAGTGGCTCAAGAATCTCAACCACGTGAGCTTCGGCCGACTGACGTTCAAGTATGAGCGCGACTCCAACTACCATCTCCTCGGTAAGTGGGTGGTGCCTTGGCCTGTCGACATGTTGTATCGGTGCAAAAGTACATCCCCTGCCTTATAACCTCCTTACTATCTCTAGATTATAGACTATGCATATTGCATTTATTTCCTTATGTTTTGAAAAATGTATTGCATTCAACAAATATTGTATTCAAAAATTCAATGTACTTCCCTGATTTTTTTGGTCGTGTCACAGACTCAAAGATAAATGTCACGGCAAGAGGCAAACCTCTCATTTTTTTTGCAAGCGCTGGAGTTGAGTACTGGAGTATCCTACTCAAACCCACATAACGAATAGTTCATAAGGTTAATTTAAACAATTCTTGCTATCTTTTTTTCAGAGTCTGTGCAGCAGTCTTTGGAATCCAAATTCGGCAAGATGGGCGGTTCCATCCCCATCACCCCTAGCGCTGCCTTCGAGAAGAAGATTGCCGGCGCGTCCGAAAAGGACATTGTGCACTCGGGTCTCGCATACACCATGGAGCGATCTGCCAGGGTAAATATCAGTCGTTTTTGTTTCTAACGCTAAAATATAAATGTTCGGGGTAAGAATTATGAGGACGATACTTCAGGATTTTATTAATATAAAAATGCTTTTGAATTTTAAAAAAATGCTAAAAGTTGTGTAGTGATTCTCAATTTGTTTTACAGCAATTAATGAGGCTATGTTATAAATTGACTACTGGCTATCGTGAAACCTGGCATGATATATCAACACATTGTGACAAAAAATAAATAAGCCATTTAGTTTTGCAAATTTCTTGTGCCATATAGATCTATACAGTTGATTATAGGTAATGTTTCTAGTTCTTATACATTATTTCTGAAACAATTTGCTTATACATGTTTTGCTTATATAGGCAATCATGCGCACGGGTATGAAGTACGACCTCGGCCTTGACCTGCGCACAGCTGCTTACATTATGTCGGTGGAGAAGATCTTCAAGGTCTACAACGAGGCTGGCCTCACTTTCACCTAAATCATTAAGACCGATCAGAATGCAACCACCCAGGCGCGCATGCGCAAAATGAAATAAAAAACAATAAATTATTTAATAAATAAACAAATAAATGAAAAATCAATTAATAAATGAAAAATTAGTAAAAAGAACGTGATAAAGTGATTTATAGGACAAAAAATATAAAGATTAACAAATAAGATAAAAGTTGATTAATAATGACAGTATTTATCCGTCAACCAAAGATAGTTAGTGGCATATATTGAGATGGGTGGTTGTAATTTGTAAAATAAAAAATATTATTTGAACACCTTATCTGAAGAGGTATAAGGATATTTCATTTCAATTCTTCAATACTCAACGTTATATAATTTTCTTTTGTAAGGTGCTAGTTTCAACTTATGTTTTAAAGCACTTTCTTAGTTTGTATGTACAGGGTATTGTAATTGGAAGAACCTCGAATTGAAATATGTTATCATTGGAAAGCGGTTCTATATTTGTTGTAATGAATGGTATATAACGCAAATAGATTTAGCTGCGCTCTTCTGTATATTGAATAAAGATGGTGTAAAAAATAATGATTCTACAATGCTATCACAAATGCTATGCTATTTCAGTATGAGTAGATGTCTTAAATTAATACGTAGAGAAAATCAGTATCTAGATATCAGTTATAAGGGACAATCTATTCTTATGTGATTTATTGGAAATGTGTGCGTATATAGAATTGAAAGAAATTCTGCAGAAATCTGTTCCTTATTGTAGTGTCTTCATTTTCCTATCAATTTGCACGAGGTTGATAAATTTTATTAGAACACAGTGTGGAATTATGTATATAGTAGAAATTGTGAGATCTTAGTTGTGTACTATCGCTCCTAAATTTTCTATTTTTTCTCAGCTGTGATCTAGAATTGCCTTGAAAGTTTGCAAGGTACACAGTAAAGATTCTATTCTTGCCTTAACCATAGTATATTAAGTAAAAGTCAATTTATTAAAGCACATAATACTAAAGCAATACAAGCAAATAACATAATGCTTCATATAATGAAGGGGTTATACTTTTGATGGCATTCATTTTGCAAATGTTTTACTTTTTGCAAAGATTGAGCTGTGCAAAGCTTGAAAAAAAACGGCTGCTGGTAAATATCGAATACATTTGTCTTTCGCAAATGAATATTATTTTGAGAACCGTTATGGTGTCATATATGTTATTAACTCTAGGAAATTTTATTTTAAAGGAAAACCTCAAAGTTTGTTTTGTCTGAGTTTATTTTACTGGGGAGTTTTATTAGCTATACACGTAAATAAAAATAAAGCTATATTCCATGTTGTTTTATTTTGTGTTGTCGCAGTTTCGAACAGTGTTATCACATACAACAAAACACATTTGATTTACTTGGAAACGCCGGATATAAACCTCTGTACCGAATGAAGAAAAATATTTCTTATAAGTAATTGGTTAAGATAGTTTATTTTGGCATGCAAATAAAAGTAATTGTTGTTTGCCTTAAAACGCACCATTATAGTAATTTAAGCTACACATTGTATCATGCATTTAATTAAATAAAGATACTTTCTAAACTACAGGGCACTTACTAACTTAACTCAATATTATTGAAAACATTGCAATAAAACTAGAATCTCTAAACACCTGCAGAAACATTAAAGCCACTAGAAACAACTTTTCGGCTTCTCGCATATTATCTACAAACATTTCCACTAGAAGCTACTTTTTTGGCTCCGCAAACATCAAATACTAACATCTACAGTTATAATGAGCAGTTCGTGTCATCCTGCTCTTCAAATCGCTCCCACATCGCTTGTAGATTAATCGACCCATATCCGTGTAATCCAACCAATTCGCCCCGAATAAATCGACATTCGGATCTCGGGGACCGACTCAACCAAGAAGGAAACAGTTTATTCGGCGTCAAATTAATTCCCAAAGTTTGACGCACTATTCCCGTTATAAATACATCCTCGATCGTGAGTTTCGGGATGAATTCCACTGTATCGACGATTTTGGATATGACTGGTGTTGAGAGGACATAAATGCCACCGGATAAATGTTGTGGGTAGAATTCGAACGGGTATGCGTTTTTACCCACTTTCCACTTTCCTTGGCGTAATACCTGATTGCTACTTGCAACTCCACCTAACATGAGATCTGCATTTTGTTTCAACTGTACATCCACTATATCAGATAGTTTCTCAATATTTATCAACATATCATCGTCCATTTTCACCACATATTTCACATTGGGACAATGCTTTTTCACCCAATGTAAACCGCCAATGGTTTTCAGTACTAAATTCTGATATACATCCAGAAATTGTATCTGTATCATATCGTTATAGAACCCACTTTCTTGCGCTATATCATCTTCAGTATGTGGGGTGTGGGCCAAAACGAACATGAGTAATCCACTTTTTTCCTCTACACGTGTAGCCCACGTGCTACGTATAGTATCCCGACGTTCGACGTTGCTAGCCGCAGATAGAACCAAAACAATGAAGAGATAATCCTGGTTTTGGCACGCGCTTGAGGCCTCGATTTTGTAGCGGTATTTCCAATCCCATTGTTTTGTTGGGCGCTTGATGAAATATTTTTCGTAATCTGTCAATAAATGATCATCTCCAGGAACAGCTGGGTCTGACAATTTGTGATTTGATATTAATTGATTATCCTTGTCATCCAAATAAGTTTCTTTCTTTGGATCGATTTGAACCGGCTCTAGTCTTCCTTCTTTCGAATGATATCTTGTACTTGAATATTGCTTTTTATACTTTTCAATTTTATCCAAATTAACTAAATCCTCAGCATTTTTCACATAGCTATTGACCATATTTTCAGTTTCTTGGAGTTTGGTTTCAAAACTATTCCACGGTCTATGTCTGTGATATAACATTAATATCCATATAAATATGAAAATGCCAAAAATAAAAGCATTCAATGTGTATGTACATTTAAATCTCATCATATAGTGTAGATATGGTAATGATTCAAATATTTCTAACTTATTAATTGATTTTTATATCATTTATTTCAAGCTACAGGCCGTTGTTGATTCATAGTTAAATATTGCAAGCATATCTATGAAACAAATGGTAAAAATAAATGATAATTTTATCATCTATATACAAGGTATTTCCTATATGTCTTGAGATGAGGGGAAACCCAAACACAGGTACATGATTGTAAGAATGTAAAATTAGATCCTTGAAACACTAATAGCACACGTAAGAGAATGTTGACTTTTATCAGAAAATAGATAGCGCTATTGATAGTAAAATGCAATAAGTGACTGCATCAAATATGGCAAATAATAAAACTATAGATGAAATAAAAGAATGGAACAAAATCACCGATTAGAAGTCACCGAGGGCGAATAATAACATTATTTGCAATGAAATAGTACGGTATATAGAGATATTTACTTGATTAACTTTGATAGACATATGAGAAACAAGTCTTAACCACAGTCAAGTGCGTTTCTAGCCGGTTATGGCAAACGATAAACGAATTAACGATAAACGCAAAAAAGATAAATGCTATATTCTTATCGATAGATGTTAAACGACAATCGATTGCCCCTAAATGGTACCCGCCTACACATGTGAGTTGGATATCAACATAAGGAATACGTCCCTATTTTTTCGGACGTCCGGGTATTTTGGGACGTCTCTATTTACTGGGACGGTTGTCCGTATTTATAGGGGAGGTAGTGCTATTTTGTATTTTGAGTAAATCCTGATTAAAAATGTCCCGGGCATCAGATCGCTGACACTGACAACATATGACTTAATTTGGGAACTTGTTGAAAGCAAACATCTTTGCCACCATTGACTACAAGTAGTGGCCTTGTGTACGTCATAAAAGATTTCATATTTATCGATAAGGTGATGGTGAGGAGGGCATATTGTTCACTTACGATATCACAGGTGATAAGAAGTACTCAAGAAAGTAGGTAAAACCATCGGAGGTTAATGTTAGATGCAATTTTAGTAAACGGAAAACAAAACCTTTCAATTTTCAAGTGTTTGAATTGAATATGCCATGAACCATTAGTGAGTGGTTACATTAAATCATTATAACTAGTAAATAATAATTAGAGTATTATAAATTATAATTAAAATATTTGGTTTCGTCACTGCAGGGCAATATGAAACGAGATATTACACAGGTAATATATTCCCCAGCATAGTGCTTATAATTCATGTAATCAAACTCGCAATGAGGCTATTCGATGCTGTTGACCCTGTACGGGGATCTTGTCTCAATCAATTATTGATCCTAGTTATTGGACCTATGTTCAGTAAATAATTTTGCTAGTTAGTTCACATACTCGGTCTCTTTTTAACTCGATATCATGTAACCGATAACAGGAAATCCAGAAGTAGTATTCAGGCGCGGATCCAGAAAATATTGAACCTGGGGCGCAACTGTATAAATTATCAGGCTGAACAGGGGGCGCAAATTTATTTTTTTGTCTTACACATAAGGGCGAACAGGGGGGCGTGCGCCGGGTAATTTATATGGTAAATCCGCGCCTGGTATTTATTCCTTGCAGTAATTAAGGTGATATAACATCCCAGTCAACAATGAATCTCACATGAGTTGCGGTGAGTTCCCGTGAGACTCACAGATTTCCTCACATTGTGTTTCTCGCATTGTAAGGTTCACAACTATATCACAGTGACATCTTATCATGTGACTCACCAAATTCGGCTCACATGAGTCTTTCAAAATCTCACATACGTCCCACATGAGCTCACAGTTTGTAAGGTTTTGTGAGAGTTTTATTGTTAGGCTTTTATGGTACATCCGTTATCTCACGTACGTCTGTTGTGAGACTCGCTTTAAAACATAACAATGAGATTTTTTAAAAGTCTTTTGTGATATTTTTTGTTATCTCATGTAGGTCTTTTGTGAGCCTCGCTCGGTGAAATAACTAGACTATGAGATTTTTAAAAAAGTCTTTTGTGAGACATATGATTTCTCACGTGGGTCTTTCGTGGGACTCGCTTAGTGAAACCAAACCAGTAAACATATACATGTTTACTGGTTTGGTTTCTTTCTTTCAAATATAGTTTTTGAATCGAAAACTAAAATTCGTTTTTGTGTATAATTTATTGAAATAAATACAAAATTGAAACGAAACTTTATTTTTCTAATGATAATATGTTTAGAGCAGTTCAAGAACATATAAATGTAGCGTTAGCTGCCAAACTCGTATATTTACATTTATGTTTATAGATATACAATCATATATTATCAGAATACATGTATAATCTAAGTAAATAATCACTCTCCTTTAAAAAATATAATCGCTATCATAATATATTACATATATAACTACCATAATTTATCTACAGCTGCATCAATTTATAAACTAGGGTATGCGGCTTGAGCAAATAAAGTGAACGCATCTATCATATATTGAATTCTATATTCATTCATTCATTCCTTCATTCATTCATCATTGTTCATTCCTTCATTCATTCATTCATTCATTCATTCATTCATTCGTTATGTCATTCATTCATACCTGACAATTAATATTTCAAATATGAAACCTATAATAAATTCTATGCATATTAAAAATGTAGAATATAATTTTAATACTACACTACTATGATACGTAAAGGATATTCACTTCAAGCTTAATATGGTGCAGATTTTCTTTCAGATACGGAAAATGACATCTAGTCAACTAAGATACACATTTACAACCTAATGGTAATAATTTCATCGCAACGTTTTGCTATGTTAGGTGGACTGCGAAAGCCAAAAACAGACGAAATTACCACTGTTGTTTATCTTTTTGCTTATAAATCTAGGGTTACATTACTATAATAGCTTCCACATATTTCTTCAAACGATTCTGGATTAGGGCTTGCGATATACATGTAGTATAACGTTAAATCGGATAACTCTTTATAACATAGATATATCATATTTAGTATATCCTTCTAAAGGTTGTTCAGCAAGTGGATGCGGTTATCTGCATAGCGGTTTTTCTGTCACTTTTGGCAACGAGGAACTTGATTCGAGAGCCTCCGTTCTTTATGAGGTTCATGGCACTGAAAACAAATTCAATTATTAAACCGGCTGCATAAGAAACTTCTTATGCTCATTTGATACAGATGATTCCAAAACTTAGGTTAATTGAACATATGTACGTATATCTATTTGTATATGTAAACACTGCTTCATTACCACTTTTACGATATTAATATTTATCTTTTTTTTCTGTTTATAATCGCCATGATTATTCATTATAATCAGGCGCGGATCCAGAAAATATTAAACCTGGGGGCGCCAACAGTATGAAATATCAGACCGAACCTAAATCTGAGCCTGAAAATCGCGCTCTTCTTGCAAAATGACATCAAAGTATAACCAAAACCTATTTTTTCCTAATTAATATGGTTTTCTTATTTATGTTTGAATTATGTTTCTCAATGAACAATGCAAACTACCTCTGATAGTCGGCGCCCACAATGTTCTCATTGTTGACCGCCAAGATGCGATCGCCGAGTTCGATTCGCCCGTTGTCGTGTGCTGAACTTCCGGCTACGAGAGTGCGCACGTATATGCCCGGTTGCCGATGAGGCGTATACTGTAACAAAGATTTTACCGTTGTATTAATATAAAAAACTGTATGGAATATGTATTCATAAAGAAATAATGTATTGTTGTTCTTATATGAACGTTATTTACGGAACATTTCATGCACGTGTTAGATGAGATTATCGCAAATTATTATTTCCCTGAATTATTTCCATTACATACAATATTCAGAGTATCTCAATCATTTCAATAGAACGAACTTTAGCACTCTAGATTCTTACTGCAACTATATGATTACTTAACATTCCGTAGTAAAATGCATGCATGTAAGTTAATCTTTTAAACCATAACGTATGCTCCTTATATACATACCAGTCCATCAATCAACCCCAGTCCCAGTCCTCGATTATTCTTAGCCAATTCCACAATGAACACTTCATCATCTCCCCTCCTTCCACTTTCAGTCGCTCCAGACTCGAGCGCCCTCTGGATCTTGCTGTTTTCTTGTCTGCTCTTATTATGGAAGAGTTGGTCCATTTCGGATTCGGTGACGCGGCGCGGACTGGTCGGGATGCGGGTATCTGTGGATAGGTAAAACAAATAGAATTTCTTAAGATGAGAAATAACGCTTCATTACAAAAGTATGCCTAGGATTTAGCATATTGATAGACAGATTTTATGCAAATGTGAATAGGAATTTTGTGTTTCTGTGATAAACTACGGCAGAACTGATACCAACTCCTTAAGGTACCCTATTGAAATCTGAAACAAAACTGACATATATTCTTACAAACGCCAAAGGCTACTAAAGACATTTTGCAGCGTAAAACATACATATGTTGTGCCGAAATACATATTCTGAAAATATTAATGCAAGCATGGAATCAGTAATAAATTCTAAAGTCGAACTTACGATGATGCTCTTTGGTGCCACCATGTTTCTTCACCCCTTGATCATCCGTCGTTAAGGGCAACACGCGTAACCCCGCAACAGGAGGCGTCTTCGGTAACAACGCACCCTGCTGTATCAGCACTACATTCTCATCTGACGGCGAGACAAAACTGTTCGGTTGTTCGTTTTGAATGGCGGTCACTCGGTTAGAAACGGGTTTAGGCGGTATGGAAGGGGGCGCGAAATTGGGTCGTCGTGATGAGCTGCTGTATTGTTTGGGTGCATTATGGTTAGTGACGTCATTTTGGGATATATCCATAATGTCCTCATCTAGGTCTATTGGTGTTGACATTGCAATGGGGTCCGTTGTGTAAATGTTGCTGTTTTTGGTTTGGAGCGGTTTTAATCCGGGTATATGCTTATGGGAAAACATCATTGATTGTTTTTCTTTTTCTTCGAATTCATTTATATTCATATACAATGGATCTTCCTCTTCTTCTTTGGAATGAGGCTCTATGTCTCTATTTAAATTTGACACAAAAACGGGACCAGTGTTTGTGTTCAGCGATTTCGCTTTACTTTGGTGATAGTCCGTATGTTGTGGTTTGTCGTCTGGAGAGGAAATAAAGTTCTCCTCGAAATCGTACACAAAGCGATACTGACTGGTTTTGGTCGAAGATTTCTTATGATGACGATGACTCTCTTTCTCCTTCTTGTGCAACTTCTCTCTGCTTCCCTGAGTGGAATTTTTTGAGCTCGATTTGCCATCTGAACTTGCACTTCGATTCGAGTTGTCTCTCGAATGATATACAGTTTCTGATTTGGGGTTCATTTGTGGTTCTTGGTCCGCTCTATAATCGAAACCATCTGAGGAATGAGAACCTAATTTAACACGTCTTTGATTATCAGTTTGTACACGTTGTTTACTCATATCTTCTTGCATTGTATCATCCCACTGATATTCCTCTTCCTGTTTACTAGACACAGGTTGCTGAGTCGACACATGTTCCTGATCGCTTATCAAATTATAACCACTTCCGAAACCACTGTCTTTCAGATGCTGTGATCCATTATTCTCGCGCGCTTCTTTTCTTCCCGCCCATAATGATACTTTGGCTTCTGTAGGTGATGAGTTCTGTTGATACCAGGGTACAGCAGTGGGTGGTTGAGAAGGGGGTGGGGAGGTAGGTATAGGAGGGGGAGGGGGTGGTGGGACTCCTGGGCGGCGTGTGGAGGGTACTCTTTGAGGGGATGCAGTGATGGACAGGGGATATGGAGAGGGGGAGGGAGAAGGAGGATGCTGGAGGGGTGGTGATGAAAGGTGGCGTGGTGAGGGGGAGTATTGATGTGGTAAAGGAGTGTGTTGTTTGGGTGACGGGGTAAGCTCTTTTGGCGAGGGAGGTTTGCGATGGGATGATGGTGGGAGTTGGTGTGGTGAAGGCGGAAGCTGCCTTGGGGACGGAGGTTGGCAAATAGGTAAGGCTGAGTGACGGTTAGGTGAGGGTGAGGGACTGTGAGCTGAGGGCGATGGAGGTATGTGATGGGGTGAGGGTATGTGCTCATGGGGTGAAGCAGAAGGATCCTTAGGGGGAGAAGCGGGAAGCTGGCGAGGTGAAGAGGGGAGGTGATAAGTTGAGGATTTGGCTGCCATGCTTAGTTCCCTGATGTATTCTTCCTCACTGAAGCAGTCGTTTTCTGTGTCGATTGGTGTCTCTAAAATATTAAATATTTTGCTTTTAGTGTTTTTGTTATAATTGTTTATTTGAGTTAATGTTATAAAGATGAGTTCATAGCTAGCAACGTGATACATATTTGTTGTATATGTTACCGCCAATCTGTGGTCCTAGCCGATCTGGAATAAGTTAGCCAATCTGTGTAATACCACAGATTGGCTGATTCAATCAGTCAATCTGCAGATCGGCTAAAATAATAACATATTATTTGTATTGCAATATCAAATGATATAATTCTATTATTTTAAGTTTAACCAAAATCACCCTGAAATTTACCCTTTGAATATTTCAGCCAATCTGATGTAAAAATCATGTCTCCATTTCAGCCAATCTGCAGTTTGGCTAGAATATCTTAGCCAATCTGCAGATTGGCTGAGTGAACCAGCCAATCTGTGGTTCGACACAGATTGGCTAACTTGTTCCAGCCAAACTACAGATTGGCTAAGGAACACAGATTGGCGGTAACATATACACATAACTTGTGGATATGACTCAAAGCCTTCAAAAGGGTTTTGTTTGTTTACAATGATATATTTTGTTCTGCCATTGTGCATCATCTGGTGGATTACCAAAATTCAGTTTTGCATTAATTTCCAGATAAACTCGGTAGGTTGTAAAAATTATTCCATTCATCTCTACCTAAAAGGTAAATTTTTAACCATTTAAATGTCGAAGTTTATCATTGCGACGTTACGTTAACGTACCTTGTCGAGAAGGTTGTTGCTCCTCCCTGTGAATCTCACCACTACATTCTTCCCCAAATTGTCGCAGTAGTTCCTTGACGACTTTGTGGAATTTCGGATCCGTGACGTCACGACACAAATCCAGACTGAATCCTTTATCGGGCAAGACGAGGGCGGGGTGGTTGTTGAAGCTTTCGAGCAGACCCTCTGAAATCAAATAAGGGTTAGGCTAAACGGTTCTAAATTATATTATAAATATTTATTGTATGGTTGAAGCATTTTACAGGGCATAACCACCCGGTCATTATTTTTTCTGATAATGCCCGGGTGCGTAGTAATTGTATAATTTTTGTTAAAAAAATAAAGATGGCTATTTCATTTCAATGAAATAAAAATTGCCCCTGTCAGGAATTGAACCCGGACCGCCCAGGTGCCGCTTTGGCGCCTGTTGCATATGGGCGCATTCTCTACTCTATTAGCATATTCACGAGTACGTTATGACAACTA